>LOJH01030176.1:0-17194 GCA_001685095.1 Ellobius talpinus
AAAAAAAATAAAAACATCAGAAAGAGCACAAATAAATGGCTTAATGATACAACTCAAAAGAATAGGAATCTTAAAAAATTACATTGTGCTTTTTGCTACAACAGTAATGAACCTAAACAAAACTGCAATTTAATAAAAATAATTTTATACTCTGTACATCACGCCTTTGCTTGATTCCTATCATCAAATCTTAAGTCATATTATGAATGCACACTGTTTTAGCATCTAATCTGCTTTGTGCTGTTGTTTATTCTTTGAGATAGTGTTTGCTATGAAGATCAGGTTGGACTTGAACTCAGAAACCTCCTGTCTCAACCCCTAATGCAAAGTGCTGGCATTACAGGCATTTGTCACCACCCTGTTTATGCCCCCCCTTTTTTAAAGGTCAATTTTAGAATGAAATCAATGGAACTGAAATGGAATGTCAAGTACGAAAAAGAACAATGCCCTAGGGTCATTAACATAGCTCATATTCACTGAAAATACCCACTCTTTCTTCCTCACATCCCTTGTACTGCAGTTTCTCTTTAATTTTGTCAATAGAACCATAACATACGAGACTAAATCTGTTGCGGATAAGCTTTACCAATGGTCGCAAACATGATTATGGTTAATAGATCATGGTTAACATAATTCCCAAGAAATACAGCTGGTGAAAATATAAAAATAAGAGCATAAAGCAAGCTTACTGTTTCGCCAATTTTCCCAATATCTCCTTGGTCTCCTACTTCTCCCTGTTGATCAGGAAAATAAAATTGCAAAAATGACAGTTTTTCAATAACAATATCCATGACAGGTCATCTGTTTCCATTTTACATAATTACCTAGGTATATAACAACAACAACAACAACAAACCCGAAATCGATTTTAGTTATTCAAACTTATTTAGAGTATTTTTGTGAAATGTGGCCCTTTATCCATTTTCATTCCAACAATAATTGTCTGCATATTGAAGTCACATTCCCCTATTCATTACTTCAAGACATTTTAAGGACATATTTAAGGCTGTTTTAACATTCAGAGGGTCAGAAGGTAAGGGGAAGAGGAACATTGTCTTGGAGAGAAGAGAGAAAGGGAGAGAAGGGGGAGAAAAGGGAGAAACAGATGGAGGGAAGGAAGGTACAGATGGGGGTTAGAGAAGAGAGTAAAGGAAGAAATGAGGGAGGGGAGAAGCAAGAGAGAAGGACAGGTGATGAAGGAAAAATGGATGCAGAAAAGTAAGGGAGGCAGAGAGACAGAGATAAAGACTAGTGTTGAGTGGAAGGTGGTGACCCTTCACCAACCCCTAAGTGTTTCCCTGGGAATAGCTACATGGAACACAGATCAGAGGTCAGAGGCAGTGGCAGCTCAGGAGGGATGGTCATTGCAGGAGTTCTTCAGGTTCCTGGGTAAGGTAACAAAGACTTGACCTGTCTTCTGGTGAGATTCTTAAGAGGGCAGTTTTTTTACCCATGACTAGGGTAAGTAGCTAGCCAGTTTGTCTACATTACGGCGCAACGTTGAGTTTCTTAGTACTATTTGGCAGGACAGAGACTAATCTTAGGAAAGAGAATTGTTTAAGCTTTCTGGCTTTCAGTCAGTTTTCTGGAGATTTTGTATGTTATTCGAGAAAGCCAAGCACACATTCCCCTAGTGTTTTAGTTATCTTCATGCTGACGCATTAAAAGTGATTTAAGGCATCCTCCTTCATTGACTTGATGTCTAGCTTGCTCTTGGGATTGAATATCACAAAAATTATGTGTTCAGTATATATGAAACAAGTCTTAACTTAAGAGATTGGATAATAATACTCTGTCTCTTTTATGAGTTTTAAAATTTAAATTTGAAAATTTAACAATCCCTATAAGCTGAATCTCTGTGCTCTTTTGTATTTGTGGTTGTAAAGGATTATCTAAAACATGGAAGCAAAGCAAGAAACAATGAATGGCTGGCACATCCTTTCAAAGTCATACAGTGATGAAGGCTACTCATTGATTGTGTAAGGAACAGACTCAGGTGGACCCATTGTTATTAATTAATCTATGCTTAATAAAGAGATAATAACATATATGTTCATTGTCACATATCTAATCCACAAATATTACCCTTACATTTTTATTAAGTTGCATGAAGTTTATTAGTTTGTATTACTTTGTATCTCACTTGCAAAAGTTGATAAAATATATCTCAACATTTCTTTATTAACTTGTATACTTATGCAAATACAGATGTAGCTAGATGGCTTGTAAATTGCTCTTTAAACAGTTTTTAACATCTTACTGGTACCTCATAAGTTGAAATTTGCTCATTTAATTTTAATTGATAAATGTCATGACTCTATCCTTCTGAAAATTTGTATTTTCAAACTGATTAAAAAAAACCAACTTCAGGCACTTTACCTTTAAGCCTTCCGGCCCTGGTTCCCCCATATTCCCTTTTTGCCCTGGTTTTCCCTAAAAGAAAAAAGAAAGGACAATAACTGTAAAAATGTATTTAGTGCTCATCACTTATAAAGATGTCCTAAGCTTTAAGACAATGCTTCTGAACTTGTGGTTTGTAACCCCTGTGGCATCGCATATCAGGCATTTACATTATGATTCATAACAGAAGCAAAATTACAGTTATGAAGTAGCAATGAAAATAATTTATGGTTGGGGTTACCACATTAGGAAGGTTGAGAGCCACTGGTTTAGGAAAAGCAGTCTGTTCTATGAAATTGATAAAATCGAAATATTCAATGCCCTCTTATCAAATTTATTAACCATTTAAACTACAAACACTTAAGTGTCTCCAGCATGCTATGCACAGTTCTCAATTATGAGGATGGAGAGAACACTACACACCTGCCCTCATAGAGCCTATACTTCAGTGAGGATGTTAAAAATTTAAATGTATATGCATACATGCTATGTTAGGTAGTGGTAAATATGAAGGACAATAAATTAAGCAGGAAAAGGAGAGCTTAACTCATGTGAGAGTTTTAGAAAATTTTCGTGGGGTTTCTATGGAAGATCTCACTGAGAAAGGGGCATCTGAGTATACAGTTTAAAAAGGAGCAAACTATGCAGACATGACAGGAACAACATTCTACATACAGGCAAAGGTACTTTAGGAAAACTATATGGAATACCGGCACAACCATGAGTGTTGGGACCATTTGGAGTCCTGGCCTCCAGCTGCCCGTCCCCGCTAGTGATCTTTACTTTCCTTCTGATTTGAGTTACTGAAAGCTGTGTCAAAGRTGTTTACSAGCTCTGCTTCACGAGCACGTGTTGCCTTGCCTTGAGGATCAGAGGATAAGGTTTTCACCTGTTGGCCCACTTGACTGTTGGGTATATAAGCCTCCATGGTGCTCTTGAATANGTGTCAAAGTTGTTTACCAGCTCTGCTTCACGAGCACGTGTTGCCTTGCCTTGAGGATCAGAGGATAAGGTTTTCACCTGTTGGCCCACTTGACTGTTGGGTATATAAGCCTCCATGGTGCTCTTGAATAGAGGGCTTCTTACCAGTGACTAGAGGTCCGTGTCTCTGTCTCTCTGTCTGTGTGTGTTTTTGTGTGTTTCAACCTCCAGCCCCTAGCTCAGAAGCTCGCGAACTATAGGTAGTGCATAGAGCACAGACAGGCATTGTGCGCTGCACATGAGGAGTCGATATGACTGGAGTGGAGATGCAGGAGGAGCAACTGAGTCAGAAAATGAGTCAAGAAGAGAATGGGGACATGGGAAGCTGGGTCATATAAATTCTACCAGGTTATCTGGCTTTTCTCGAGGCAGGAAGTCTTAAGTGCGCTTTGAGAAGAAATACAGTATAATCCATGTTTGACAGGATCTCCTTGATGCAAGGACAGAAGAGTAGACTATAAACAGGAGTCTACAGCAACCGTCCTGTGAGGTCTGCTGTGGTATGGATCGGGGTTGCTGCAGAGACAGCTGGGAGAAACGGTCAGACTCAGGATATGATGACAGAGCCTCAGGTGCTGCTTGTGATTCACGTAGGGAATGTGGGAGAAGAGAAGAAGTTTCACCATGAACTTGGTGAAATAAAATCCCTGGGAAAAAACCCACTTGCATCTGGACCTTCTGTGGAGATGGTTAACTGATTAGACAGTGTCAGTGATGGTGGAGAGTTTGGAATGTGGCAGGCATAGAGCCAAAATACCGTGGGCTAGTTTTCAGTCCCTTTCCTTAACCATGGTTGCCTTCCTCTGACGAGGTAAGGCTTTTGGAATGTATGGAAAGCTAGCTTCCACCAACCCAAGGGCCAAGAATGCGGTCAGATGATAACCGAGACTCATAGCTGCAATTTCCCTGCTTTTCTGGAACGTACCTATCTGACCAATGTTTCCACAAGTGTAATTGCCAAGTGTTGTGATTTAAAATTGTCCTTCGTTCTGCTACCATACAAACTTTATAGAACTATTACTGTATCAGAACACGGAATTTAAGGCATCCTGAATCTGTGTTCCTGGGCGTGGTCACTTACATTAGGCTCCAAAGTAAACTCTTATTCTTTTGAAATGATGGTTGAGTTCTTGCATTGACAACTTAATATTTTCAGTTTGAGTAACTGAATAATTGAAATAGAAGGACCCCCAAGAAGAGGCTGGAAGGCAAATTAGAAGTTGAGTTTTGGAAATTTTAGTCAATATGGCCATTAGACACCTCTGTACAAAGTTCAAGGGTAGAATGTTCTGATCCAAAGATAGTGTTCTAGAAGTCAGTAGTGATGATATTTCAATTGCTCAGACATGTGGAGTTGTATAGGAAGCAGTGTGGACTACCGGGAAAGAAAATCTATATACCAAGCCTTAGATTTTCTAAAAATTTGAAATTGAAGAAATTAAGATAATAGGAAACTTGATGCCAGTGATCTAGGAAGAAAATCATGTACAAAAATAAAATGTTTCCTGGGAGACAGTTGATTTTAATAAAGTTTCAGGGACGTGAGTATTGAAGACAATGAGGTGGTGTGGGTTGGGAAATGACTGTTGGATTCAGTAACAGGAGCAACTGGAGACAGCAGCCCACACATGTTCTACTTTTATTTTTAAGGTGGAAGAAAGGACGGTAGGTCTGTATGCTGGTGAGAACGGTCCCCTATACTGAAAACGATGAAGATATCAGAAGTAGAGAGTTAGAGGGTAGAACTGCTGGATGAATATTTGGAAGCATCAAAAGAACATGGTGGAATGGAAAGTGAAACCGAAAATTCTGACTTTAGTAAGATCAAAGGACTGTTTCTTCACAGAACAAGACAAATGGCAGAGAAAAGGGATGGATCAGAAACAGAAAACGGCAAAGGGATGGATCAGAAACAGAACGGCAGAGAAAAGGGATGGATCAGAAACAGAGAATGGCAGAGAAAAGGGATGGATCAGAAACAGAGTGCATACAATAAATGGGAGACAATGGGGAGACCATTCTATTTTAAGGGAAGGAGAAAGTGAAGGCCAAAAATGAGGATGGCATGGAAGTAAACTGCTATAGAGAGCAAGTTATGAAATAGTAATTTAGAAACAAAAGAAGTGGGCAAGAAAATAGAATGTAACCAAAATGATAATGCTGGAAGCCTGGTAGTGAGCATATGGAGTCACGATGAAGATGAGGAAAAATGGCAAACACTGGAGTAGGTGTGGGTACCCGCGGATTCGGATTATATTCATTAGGAAGAAAGAGCAAGGAGAAAGGATGCTGGCTGGGGAATGAGAGCTTGTGATTGGAAATAAGAATATGCCAGGCCAAGAAAAGGATGTAACTCCCGTACCTGACTCCATAAAATAATCCTTTCAGCACTGAGATGGAACAGTCTCACCAGCCTATCATCTCAGTGCTGGTGTGTGTGTGTGTGTGTGTGTCAGGACTGACAAGCAAGCAGAGGACTTCCAGCTATCCCTGGGCTTCTTTCTGACTCTGTCCTCCGATGCTGACGCAGCCAGCTTGAACTTTTTACCCTTTTAGGTCTGTCTGGACTTGAACCTGACCCTACTCCTGCCCTAGGACCTGAGTCAGCCTTTCACCTGAATCACAAATTTAGCTAGGTGAAATCATTTCATTTTTCTGATAGTGACGGTTTTTCAGCAATCCATTTTAATCAAAACTGCTTGGAAAGTACCATAAAGGAAACATTCCTTTTTGTTCCCAATGTACAACTCACTTAAGCACCCCAGGACAGTATAGAATATCAGACTGAATCTACACTGTAAACAAGTGCCGCTGGAGCAGATACATTTAGAGTCTTTGAAACCAAGCCATTCTGGATGTGGCGATGGCATTATGACATGTGGCTCCATTTAAGCTCCAGCACACTTTTTTTTTTTTTGGATGGGAGTAGCCCTGAAAATATACTGTTAAAACCTTATTTTCCTTTTTTATGATTTATTGATTTTTATTGAGCTCTACATTTTTCTCTGCTCCCCTCCCTGCCTTTNCTCCCAATTTACTCAGGAGATTTTGTCTTTTTCTACTTCCCATGTAGATTATATGAAAATAGGGTTTTAGACTTACATAGATCTAAAACCTTATTTTCATATAATATCTTGCAGAGTTTTCAGCCTTGGGTTGATTCATGTGATATGCTGTCAGCCATCCTAGTTCCCAAACTGATGCTTAACCAACTGAAGGGAAATAATACAGAATAGTATAGAGTATGGTTCTCTTGTTTTCTAGGGAAGTAAAAAAAAACCACTTTGGTATTACTGGGAACCCTTCAAATAATTTGCCACTGGGGAAAGTGATAAGTTACAATTAACAATATGATCAATGGGTCGAGGATTTAGCTGGGTAGTAGAATGCTTACTTAGCAAATTCAGGGTCCTGGAGTCAGCCCTCAGCGCTGAGAAAAATAAATCTCAGGAAAAACCCAGTTACCAGCTTAATTTATCTTGGGGGGATTTTAGGTTTTTTTGCCTTTAGTTAGTAATTAAAATACTATACTCTTAAAAGCGAAAAAGTATTTTAATTAATTAATTTTTGAGAGTCTATAATACATTTTTCTTTGACAAACATGAGACAAAAAGTTTCTCTTTACCAAAAATTATATGATACTATAATTCCAATACTTCTCCCTTCCTTTTCCTCCTTCCCAACCTCCCGTTGAGACAAGGTCTTTACTGTATACCCGAGGTTAGCCTGGGACTTGTTATTATACCCAGGCAGACCTGTGCTCAGGATCTTCTGACCTCCTCCCTAAGGACTGAAGATGCTAGTGTGCCACCTCATAGGGTTGTGCACTATTCTTGGGATACTTGCCCTTGGTCCTAGTTCTCCAAAGGGTCCAACTGGTCCTTCTTCTCCCTTAAAAACAAATCAGAACAATTCATGGCCTAAAATAGTGTATAAAAATAGAAATCTTTATCCTTTGTATTTATTCTGAAATCTGAACCTTGCTAGGGAATGCAACAAAAATCCTGCTATAACTCTGTTATTCTATAATCCAACCCTCCCATGTTTTCATATTCTGGCAATTAGCCCACCTCAAAAGGAACATGTACCCATGGATTGTTTTTCAAATTGAGGGATGACACATATTATATACAGGAAATTAGGAGTGGAGGAGATTAAAGGAAAAGAATCACTGATCAGTAAAGATAATTTCTAATCTGTTGGTTACACTGAAGTGCAACTCTGCTCATCACAGATAAAATCAACACAAATATTTATGGTATTTTTAACAATCACTTATACAGAACATGTTCTAGGCCCATTTGGTACTTAATTCATTCATTCATCCTCTCTCCCTCCCCTTCCTCCTCTTCCTGCTTCTTCTTCTAAGATTGAATCTGTTGATTTTTCCCTGGGAGCCCTTACCTGACTCAATGCACAAGTTTTTTTTTGTTTGTTTATTTTGTTTTGTTTTGGCTGGCCTTGAACTCACAGAGAACTCACTGACTCCACCTCCTGAGTGCTGGGATTAAAGGCGTGAGCTACCACCACCTAGCTAAATGCACAAGTTTTTAAATTTTAGTCTTGTCTGAGACTCTAAACACACAGAACACATCAGATCCTACCCAAATTGTGCTTGCTGTCAACCACTGTATTTTTAACTAGTTTACAACCACATCCTAGAGTCAAATGAGCTATAATGCCACAAAATGTAAATATCTGGTGCATTCTTGTAAGGATCAAAACTGAGTGGTGGAAAGAAACGGGGGATAAGCATAATCAAAGATAAGCAACTTCTAGGCATTATTTTCTAACAAGAAATAAAAGACAAGTATGCTCCATTTTCAAGTACATTGAAGAAATAGTCTTTTTTCCACCTTTAGATGAATAGTTGGTGCTGTCATGTAGGTTACTGCTCTTGACAGCATGTATAGGCCTCCTCAGCGTCACGTGCCTTAAATATTTCATAAACAGACATTTCGTTCAATCCATACGTCAATTAAATACAGTTTATTAAGTCACAAATATAAAATAGTCACGAGTACTAAATATGAATTCTAGCAATATGCGTCTCATTCTGGATTCAGATTCTTCAACATTCCATTGGAGACCACTGAAAAAAATCACCTAATGAGTTCAGAACTCTATAAAATGATTCCAAATTCCATCCTGTAAGTGCCAACACAAATAATTTGAAATCCATTACAGCAAAAATTGTTCACACTAAGCAAATTCTTTTCATTAAGCAAAAACTGAAGTGTCACAAAAATAAAAAAGGGAAATTCTACCTAAAAACTTGCTGACTAGACATTGGTTTCCTTCTTACCTGGGTTCCTTTGAGTCCTGGAGGCCCAGGGGGCCCTCTGATTCCAAGTTCACCCTAGAAGATCAACGTAAATACAAAACAGGAAAATCATACATTCATTAACATTTTTATCAGCCAGCGTTACCACAAAGTGGGGATGCTATTTGATACCATTCATTTCTCATTAAGAGTTATCAGTCAAAATGAGATGAGAGGGATGCTGAGTAAAAACTACCAAGTATCTAGACCATGACGAAATGCAAGGAATTTGCTTTTAAGCAACATGTTAAGGCTCAAATAATTTGTTCAGTTTCTTGTTTTTCAACTTTCAGTTACCTTTTCAGACAAAGTTTTTCGAATTTAAAGCGATCGGCCTAACTGTTATTCTGACAATATATGTACACATTACAGAAAGTATCCCAGAAGTCTGTTGGGAGACTAGTAGACTGTGACATTTGTTATTCCTATAAAGGGCCCTTCAACCCCTTTGGTTCATGCTGTTAAAATGAGAAGGGCAATGTGCAAAAGAAATGAACTTCATCACCAGGACTTTTAAGACTGTTAAATTCTCTTGTTAACAATAAAACATATTAAAACGCAATTGTTCTCTGAATGAAAACTTGGTCAAAATAACTAAATACATATGATCTTCCTGTCTACCTAACATCATACAACATCTATTCACCATGACATCTTCTTTAGATATTTTGTTGGAAATATGCAATGTGTCAGAACAGCTTCAGGTAAAACTTTCCTAAGAATTTTATTTTGCATAATTTCTTATAATGTTTCTATAACAATTCAAAAGGTTTTTTTAATCTAATTTTCATTGTTGTAAATAACTACATGGAGTCGAACAGTAAATGTGCTCTGGATTTTTAGTTTTGGAATTCATCAGTGACAAACAGCATGAGATCTTTCTGTAGACCTTGCTCTTTGTTGGCTATGCCTTCATGTAAATAAGAAATGGGAAATGGTTGGTTACCTCCAATATATGCATTCTTGCAGGTTTGTTGACATGAATGTTACCAGTCAAGAAACTATGACCCTTATGCTAGTTACACAGTTTTTAATGGACTCTTCCTGTTTGCCAGAGGAAAGGATGGGCTAGGGAGTGGCACTGGGGATATGCTAATTTATGTTGGCCTAAAATAATAATGCTTTTCTGACAAAATCACTTCAATTTTCCACATTTGCTTCCACCCTTTACCTTATAGTTTGGGGTTAGATGTTTCTAGCTCTGAAAATAATGGTTAAGGTGCAACTGCGACTGCATTTAGTTCCCTTATTCAACATTCCTACGAACAGCGACTGGTTTAGCGGTGAGCAAGGTTGTCTTTTGTAGAAACAGGGGAAAAAACCCTAAAACTCACACAGAACCAGAAAGGACCCTGAAAGTACAAAGTCTTGGAAAGAAAAATGAAGCTGCAATTGTCATGCTTCCTAACCTTAAAACATCACACAACGATGGCAAAAGCACCAAACTGATCAAGCTGCCATAAGAACATGCAAGATTTAGGACAATAGAATAGAAAACCCAGAAAGAACCCTGCCAAGTCTTCTTTGTATAGATTCTATACAACGAAAAAAGGGCCGACTCTTCAACAGTGTTGAGGAAACTGGTTATCACAGAATGAAACTGAGCCCTCGTTTAATTCCTTACTGGTGGCACATGCCTTTAATCCCAGCACTCCCGGACGCAGAGTCAGGCAGATCTCTGTGAGTTTGAGGCCAGCCTGGTCTACAAGAGCTANGAAAAACACTGTCTTGGGAAAAAAGAAAGAAAATGTGTTATATACAAACAATGCATTTTTTAGCTTTAAAAAGAAGGAACTCTTGTCACATGCTTCAAGATGGTTGAACCTTGAAGACATTATGCTAATGAAATAATCCAGTCACACAATGGCAAATACTGCATGATTCAACTTATATGAGGTACATAACCACAGAAGTCTGTCATCCATTGGCCTTGTCTGGAACTGGCGTGAGGAAGAGCTGGTTTTAAAAGGGTGCTTTACTCAAGCAAGAAGAGAAAGTTCTAGAGATTCACCTTAGAACAATTTACTACACACCAATAAAGCCATTACGGAGATAGAGTCCACACTGTAGGCGTGTGCAACACCCACATGCTTGCACACACCCACATGCTTGCACACACTCACACCCACCCACCCACCTCCCACACAATTTTCTACAGATTTTTTGGGGATTTATATGCCTCAGTTTTATATTTTTTATATTTGGTATCTGTCACAATCCATTTCCTCCCCTTTTTTGGCAGGACATATCTCTTTCTGTCACCCACGCTGTGTTCTTACCATAATTATTATTAAAAAAAAGCTCTCTGTCTCCACTTGGCTAAATCCAGCCTATTCAACACAAATCCCAGTTTATCTGTGAATCTCTGGGAAACCTGAGCACACCGACTATTTCCTCTTCTAAAACTCCTAGCTACTCACTTCTGTGCTGCCTAGTAATTATGCTTTGGAGTTTTCCCATGTGGAAGACATGTTTTTAGAAGATTATAAATTCCTAGTACAGAGAAGACCACGTCTAAATCTTGTTTTCTAGTTACTGCTTAATATATTGCAAACAGTTAACACAGAAAAAAACTGCTCAAAATACAAGCTCAATAAATGTTTCTCAGCTGACTAAACACAGCCTAGAGAACAGGATGGTTAATACAAAAATATGTATATAAAATATTGATTTAGTGCATGGACTGTAGATGCTCAGAGCTGAGTTGAGGTGATCTATGAGAGTAGTCTGGGGTCATGCATCTTTTCTTACCAATCTGACTTTCCCCCAAAAGATAAACATATGGCATACTCGAGTGGGTCAAGGCAAGAGCTATTTCCACATATTACACAACACAATCTCACAAATGGTGGGGCTCTTCTGCAAGCTTAAGGAGATTATAACACAGGACACAGTAACAGCTGGCTTCCACATTCCTAGTTCCTTAGCCAAAGTAGCAACACAAGACATTGAAGCAACAGATACAGTATTCCTGTGTTTACTGAAGAGTGGAGGATATTTATCAGATACTCTTACAGCAACACAAGCCCTTGGAGCAACAGACACAGTATCTGTGCTTACTGAAGAGCAGAGGGTATTTATCAGATACTCTTACTTTCTGCAGAGACCAGCAGAAGATGCCAATTAGCTGATGTTATGGTATTCTTGAAAACAGATTGTCAAATTGAGTGTCTCAGGAAGGCTAATTGAGGAATGTTGTATATATATACACAGAGAGAGGGGGAGGGAGGGAGGGAGGGAGAACGCCACAGATAGTAGAGACATAACTGGCACATGTGTGCAATCCCAGTTTGAGGTTTTCAGTCAACTGGCAGAAAATTAAGAGAAAATAAAAGGCTTCTGCAGTGTTCTTTCCCTGGAAAGAATCCTCCCTTTTGCTGAATAGAACAACCATTCCTTTCAAATATAGGGTGTATGGTTTTTTCTTTATAAAATACTTATTTATGTTTATTTCATGTTTACAGGTGCTTGCCTGCATTATGTATGCAGATCAAACATGTGCACCTTGTGCCCACCAAGAACACAGAGGGTCTCAGATGCCCTGAAACTTGACTTACACATGGTTGTTAACCACTATATGGGTGCTGGGTATAAAACCTGGGTCCTCTGCAAGAGCAGCAAGTGCTCTTAGTCCCTGAGACATCTCTCCAGCACTTACATGATTTTCTTGGTGACTATATCAATACAGTTTTGGTAATTTACACTATTACCTCTTCCTAAACAAGACAAGTAATAAAAATCAAGGAAGTTTAAGGATGCTTCTATGATAGGATATACATTGCTTAAGAGACACATCATTCTTATGCTATAAGTATGTTTGACTTTGCTTTTCCTGTTTCTAGAAAAATTTCAAGACAAAGGAGAAAGACCAAGAATATAGATAAAATCAGATCTCTAATTCTTAAAACAAAAAGTCATATTATTTTTACTATTACATTTTCTAGTTCTTTTGATAAAAGTCGTGGTGCCTAAAAGTTGTTTTAAATGTCAGTAATATATATCAAATAGTCGCACATTGTTGGTGTTAATGAATCTATAACTTCATATCTACCAAGATAAATACTTTTAGAAAAAAATACTCCAAAAAATAACAATTACTCATTGCCAGTTTCAACCACTGGTCTAGCTTTCAGGCCTTTGGTCAACTTAAAAAGGTGTGTGTGTGTGTGTGTGTGTGTGTGTGTGCTAAGACATACATGTGGAAATCAGAAGAGAGCTCGTGGGAGTTTGCTCTGTCCTTTGTACATTTGGTGTGCGATTGAACCTGGGTTTCCATGTTTGCTGTCAGGTGCCTTTACCTCCTGAGCCATCTGGAAGGACCACTAACCCTTTTTAACATTTTTCTCCATTACTTTATTTTATTTACAAGTGTGTGGGGGGGTCTGTTTTGTCTGTAAGTGTACCATGAACACACAGGTACTGGAGGAGGCATAAGGTGGCATCAAATTCTCTGAAATTGCTACAAGTGGTTGTGGGTGCTGAGGACCGAACCTGAGTTCTCTGCAAGAGCAGCAAGTGCTCTTACCTGCTGAGCCAGCTCCCCAGCCCCCATTTTTAACAATTCAATTGTAAGGCTAAAAGAACTACCTAGAACAAACTTCTTAAGATGACCATTGCAGCCATATTAAAAAAAAAAGGTCAGCTGACTTTAGTTCTTTTCTCCTCCACCAAACAAGTGAAGCAGGATCCCCAAACTGAAGTGCAATATGGTTCTTCACCGAGCATGGCATTCATCCTAACATGTCAAGGTCACCGATTATCTCCTGATTTCTAAAGACAGAATCTGTGGCTCAACCTTCGAGTCTCTCACAGCACACAATCAACCCTTTCAAATAATTTATTTGTTTATGTGTATATATGGTGTGTGTACCTGCATGAGTTTATGTGTACCATATATGTGTGGGAACCCACAGAAGCCAGGAGAGGGCATAAGATCCCCTGGAACTAAAGGAACAGGCCATTGTGGGCTGTCACTTGGGTGCTGGGAAGTGAATCTGGGTCCTCTGCAAGAACAGCAATCTTTCTTAACCATTCACCTATTTCTCCAGCCCATGCCATTCTTTTATATCATCCTTTCTTTAGTTTATAGTAACTTCTTTTTATCTTCTTGGCTAAATTAGAACTCCATCCGTAAGAGGCATTGTAGTTACATAATGGTTACTATTTTACATTTACTACCTGACATAAAAGGTAGCTCAATATGAACTGAATGAATGAACTATTGAGTGAATGAACAAACAAATAAAGATGCTCACATTCAAGTTCTACTCCAGACAGGAGATGCCTTAACACAATTCTCTATACTATCTGTCTCTTTTAGCTTCTTAGTTCTACATTTTACCTTGGTTTACTGATGGCTATTATTTTATGTGTCAAAGTAAGTACCTTGTCATACTCATCCAGATCTTCAAATTCTCCCAAGTTCCCTATTTAAATTCCCCTTTAAAGTTCATCGACAAGAAACCCAAATCAAAGTCTTGGTTTTACCTCATATTTCTCTTTCTTTCAACACATTCCTTTAGTTATCAAGTTACCTTTTTTGTCTTTATTTTTATATGTATATTTATAGTAACATTCACCCATAGCTAGTCAATAAACCAGACAAGCATAAAATCAGGTTTAATACATGGTGATCGCTGCTTGATAGAAGTTTTTCAGGAACACAGGAAAAATAGCTAACTTAGATATTGAGGAAACTTGGGCGTTGTTGTATGTGATGCTCAGATAGTGGCTGGATGGTGAAGGAAAGTTACATCCCGATGAAAGAAGCTATGAGATTTGAACAAGTACAGCATGGTTTGTTAGTCTATAGAGTTTGGCAGGAATGATGTTTTGGAAAAGCAATGATCAGTGTGAGGGTATGCTGCCGAGTTAGGGTTGAGGTGCAGAGAACCATGTGCTAAAGCAAAGACAGGCAAGCCTTCACAGGCGTGCATGGCCGGTATTGTAAGGATTCAAGCAGTGGCAGGCTGTGATGTATACTTTCCACAGATTTTTCCTTTGGCGTCGTCACTGTGGGTTTGAAGGGATGCCAGGTTGGAGACAGGGAGAGTAACTGGAGGTCTACCCCACTAATCCTGGATAGAAATGAAGAGGGCCTAGGCTACAACATTGGCAGTGAACACGGTTTCAAAAGTAAAGTGGGGAAATTCTGAGTCAAGGAGAAATGGTAAAAGGTTATAATTGATGGCCCAACGCTGTACTGCTCGGAACTCCGGAGAGGAGTTGATGCAAAGCATATGTGGGGCGCATACGTGCAGAGGAACACTTCACAGCCGTGGAAGGAAGTGAAAGATGGCTGCACGGAGGGATGTTGGTGGGTGGCAGGTGAGGCTGCCAGGTAAAACACAGGATGTGCACTCACATTTGAATTTCAGATAAACAGCGAGTGACATTTAGTTTAAATACTTTCCAAACACTGCTACTCCGTTCCCTCACAAGTTTCCCTTCCCCGAATGTCACAAAGCCCACTTGTCCGCCTCACAAACTCCTCGTTCATCACGTCGGTTCAAGTGTCACCTTTCTGGCAACTGTGCATCCCTTTTGCTGTGGTTATGACAAGGGTTTCCTTGCTTGTATAGACTGTACAGTTCTCATCTGTGTGTGTGCGTGTGTGCGTGTGTGTGTGTGTGCGCGCGTGCGTGCGTGTGTGGAAGCTAGAGGATGCTGTTGGGTATCTTCCGCAATCATGTTCCACCTTATTTTTCTTTGAGATAGGGTCTCTAACTGAACCTGGAGATTGCCAATTGGCTGGGACGGTTGGAAATGAGTCCCAGGTATTCCTGTTTCTCTATCCCACCCAAGTTGTTCTGTGGGCATTGGGGATCCGAAATTTCCTGTGAGTGCATCAGGGACTTTATCCAGAATACCATCTCTCCAGTCCCCGGCTTGTAAAGCTCTAGAAAACGTAGATTGAGGCTTTGAATTTAGGGTCTAGCACAGTCTACCACCTGGGAGTCACCCAACGAATGTTTGTTAAATGGATAAATGTTCTATTTCAGATTTTTATTATTTCCCTAGGCCTATCCCCACTAGCACACCCTGTGCTCTGGCCCAGTCTGGTGAGTCTGATCTCTTAAATGGGAGCCTCATACACTCACCCCATCCTCAGATAGAGCATGGGATCTATACCTAGTGCTCAGACAGTCTGAAAACCCCCATCCTATGTGTTCCTTACCTCTAGGCTTGGACAAGGAAGCACATCTTTGCCTGGTTGGCACCTCCCTTATTAATTCTTATAATGAAAAAAACCTATTATTATTGCTGTTGTGCTCTCTTTTGTTCTCTCTGTGTGTGTATGTGTGTGCAAGTGCCTAGGAGGCCAAAGGCATTGGATCCCCCTACAGCTAGAGTTACAGGTCACTATAAGTTACCCGATATGGGTTTTGGGATCAAACTTGGGTTCTCTGTAGGAGCAGTATGTTCTTAACCAACTGCTGAGCCATCTCTCCAGCCCACTGCCTAGATTTCTGTAGTTCCTCTCTTTGCCTTCAATTTCTTCCTAGTTTAAACTATTCTTTAAATTGACTTAAGGGCTAGCTTCTAAAGACACAAACCAGATGGTATATTTGCTACTTAAATATCTTTGATCACTCCCTGATGCCTATAAGATAGACACTGCAGTCTGATCATGAGGGTTCCCAACTATGTGATCCCCAAGCTAAGTGGTAAAGAACCCAGACTTGGCAGCCACCTCTTTGTTAAGACCCTCCTTATGCTCTTTTATAGTTATGTGTCTGAGTAAATATCTTCTTTCTCCATTTCGAAATGTTTATTCATGGCATTCACATGTGTGTTCCTGTATATGCCATGGTAAACATGTGGATGGAGGAAGAAACCTTCTGTGGATCTGTTCTTTCCTTCCATCACGGAGGTTTGGAGCTCACACTCTGGTAGTCAGGCTTTGTGCCATTCCCATGGAGCCATCTCTCTGTCCCTTAAGTGACTGTCTTAATATTTGTGGCATTTGTAAATGACGGTACTGTCTACCTGATAACATTATGCAAAACTCAAGTAATCTCATTTCAGTAAAACATGGCACAGTATCATCCAACAGCACAGCACACAGACACAGCTGTTATTAACATCTGTCCAGCCTTCACTGTCCACTTCTCCTCTCCATCCACACTAACTCTTTCCACTTAAGCTTGACCTCTTTAACTCCTCCACCCTCTAGTTCCAGACTTTGTCACTCCACGGCTCTATTTCTATACTTGTTTATGATGGCCAGCCTGCATGATGCTGAAACGTTTGATGCTGAATTCCTGGCACACACAGAACAGCATCCTTGTCCACATACACAGCAGCAGGAACTGGAGTGAGGATGCTCCGGTTTCTTCAGGTGCCTTGTGTTACGTCAAGGCTCTGGGACACCACTAGCCTTCTTACATGGAAGAACAGGCATTTTATCAGTGCTGAAACCTTCCAGTCCTCAGAAATTTCTCTCCCATTTACTGTCTACTGTGATTTTTTAAAAATTATTTATTTATT
>LOJH01030178.1:0-12447 GCA_001685095.1 Ellobius talpinus
CTGCAGGCATACACACAGACAGAATATTGTATACATAATAAATAAAATAAATAACTAAATAAATAAAAATAAATAGATAAATAGATAAATAAATAAATAAGTAAATAAATAAATAAATAGATAGATAGATAGACTGGTATTGGCTATGTAACCCAGGGTAGCCTTGAACTTGCTCCAATTTTTCTGTTTCAGTCTCCCAGCTGCTGGGATTACGGGTGTGCACACCATCATGCTGTCTAAATTTTTAACGCTTGACAGAGCAACACCCAAGTACATAATAAACATTTTTTGGTTTTGGTTTTGGCTTTTTTTTTTTTTTGCTTTTTGAGACAGGGTTTCTCTGTAGCTTCGGAGCCTGTCCTGGAACTAGTTCTTGTAGACCAGGCTGGCCTTGAACTCATAGCCTGCCTCTGCCTCCGAGTGCTGGGATTAAAGGCATGTGTCCCACCACCTGGCCATAATACTCATTTTAAAACTACCAAGTGATTAAAAACTTGAAGACTGAAAAATGCATGACCCAAAAGTCTATATAATTTGAAACTCACTATATCTGTTAGGAGTAGTTTTCAGCCTACAAAATCTACAATTTGTTACTATGAAGGAATACATTGATTCTAAATAAAGGTAGAGAACCCTGTTCTGTGGTATCAAGACAGAAGCAGAGAAAAAAAAGAAGGGACAGGCAGGCAGACATTGAAAGGTACAGTGGAAATACATAGACTATCAATCCCAGCTACGAGAAGGGGTGTTTCACTACAAAGTCTACAGAACAGGAACCATTTCATGGCAATAAACTTTAAATTTTAGAAAAACAACAAATTTCTTGATATATATCTAATCAAAACTTATCAAGAATAAAATTCAGAATCTTACCAAGAAGAACAATTCCATCTATTACAGAAAAAAATAAAATAAAACCCACAAAGAACTCCTAGATCAGATGACCCAACTAGTGATTTCTCCTACTTGTTTAAGGGAGAAATACCAATAATATAAAAATTCCTTCAAAGTAAAGGCTCACTTTTATCAGTTCTATGAAGCTAAAATAACAGTGATTAAAATCTGATAAAAAAAACAAGCTATGAAAAATTAAAGCCAGATGAACACATGTGACCATCACATTCAACTATGCTCTACAATTTTAAAATATTAAAGGCTAAAAGAATAGAACAAAGGTCATTTGAGCAATAAGATAAACACATTCCCAGGGTAAAGGGCACATGAAATACCCAGCTCACATCAGAAAAGAGGAAATGAGAAGACAAGCAAACAGCTGCTGTGAAGAACTAAACAGGATGCAAACGCTGAAAAAATGCAACATAGATACTGAACTAGCATCTAAATGGGATGCAAATGTTGAAGAAATGCATCACAGATACTGAACTAGCATCTAAAGTAAAACCATAAAGCCACCCGGAATGTCAAAATAGCCTCAGCACCACAAGGCAGTATGATATCTGGAAGTCAATTTGTGCAATATGGAAGATATAGGAGTTCATATCTATTCTGTCATTCTAAATAATAATCAAAGAGATTCCCAGAAGTACGATATTGATTTGAGAATTGACTAGACTTGCAATAAGAACACACACTCCTCAAGGAAGTTGAGGCAAAAGAAAAAATTTAAAGGCAAAAATGAGAAGAGCTGCACATGATATTTTTAAATAATAATCCTTGGCTGCAAGAATTAATAACAGAGTAGAATCAGTCTAAAATTGAATGATAGTTTCTAGGTGTGGTGTGTGTGTGTGTTTGGGTGTGTGTGTGTGCAGTTGCAGTGGTTTTTATGAAAGACTGGTTCTTGCAGAGTCCTTTGTGATAGCAGCTACTGGAGCAGACTTCTTTTGGGCCACCAACCAGTTACCAAATCATACAGAGACTTATCATTAGTTACAAATGCTTGGCCTTAGCTCAGGCTTGTTTCTTGCTAGCTTTTATAACTTAATTTAACCTGTTTCTCTTTGTCTACGTTTTGCCTCGGGGTTTTTTACCTTTGTTTCATACTGTATGCCCTACTCCATGTCTGGTTAGCTGGCAGCTGCCTGCCTGGCTGGCTGGCCCTAGGCATCTCCCACTCTTTCTCCCTTGTTTCTCCTCTCCTCCTCCTCCTACTTAATCTCTCTGCCTACCAGCCCTGCCTGTTCCTCTACTGCCTAGCTGTTGGCCATGCAGCTTTTGATTAGACCAATCACATGCCTTAGGGAGGGAAAGTGACACATCTTTACACCAATAAACGCAGCATAAACAAGTGTAACATGTCTTTGCCTAGCTAATGTAATATTTTACAATAAACTATCAGTTAATTATGCATAAGAACCTTCCTTTTTAACTTTCTTCTTTTATTAGTTTATGGGGGAAGGGCGTTATGCTCTTTATCCCTGTCAAAATCAAATCATGTAGACTAGCTTAACCTGATTTAATTTTATGTTAGGGTTAGCCTAAACCACTTCTTAAATTTTGACTTTTACTCTTTTTTCAAATATACTGCTACTAGCTGGCATCATTTCTGAAAATTACAATAGTCATTCAAGATAAGAGAAAAAAATTTTCATGACACTAAATTTTACAATAATTACCTGGCTATGACAACAAAAGCATGAAACAAACTAGAAAGAAATATTAAATTTGATCTGAGTGAATTAAGGAAACCTTTTAAGCTTCAAAGCACACTACCAAGCAGGTAAAAGAAGGCCCAGAAGGCAGGGTGGACATTTACAAATCATGTCCAATAAGAGATTAATTCTCATAATAGATAAAGAATTCTGGGCTACTGAGATTGCTCAGTGAGTAAAGTGTTTGTTATAATTTAAAAAAACAGCAGGAGAAAGAGATGCCATCAGGCGACAGGCTCTCACATGGAGGGTTTATTTGGGGAGGGGAATGGGAAGAGGGGAGAGAGGCACAAAGGCCTTCCTGCCTCTTCAGAGGAGTGAAGTAAAGAGGAGAATAGGGAGAGCTCGCTTTTTAAAGAGGGCTTAGTGCATGCGCACAGACTATGTACTGATGTAGTTGCCATAGGACTCAGCGCTGGTCAGGTATCTGCCTGAATGCTGACAGCACATGCACGCAGGGGATGCTATTAGTGGCTATAGCTGAGGATCCTGGGGCAGGCTAGTGTGATGCCTGAAATGCTAACAAGTACATGCGTGTAGGGAGTGGTTTCTGCTAGGCCACCAAGGGCTGGCCAGCATAATGCCTGAATCCTGACAGTTCTCCCTTTGTTTATTATAAAAAGGTGAGGAGTTAGGGGTAGCAGGTGAGGCGGAATGAGGGCACTGAGTTCTTGAAACTGCTTCCTGCTGACCTGGGGGACCTGAGACAAGTGGGATGCTGGACACTTCCTGGGGTAGCTTGTTGCTGCACTGCTGCCCGGGCTCTGTTAAACAGTCCGATGCCTCTTGGACCTGGAAAGATGCTGGCAGAGCAGAGGATAAAGGGAAGTTTAGGGGGAAAAAATGTCTTAGGTCCTGGTAATTGAGGGAGGGGAGTCCCAAGACCAGGGAATCTGACCTGTTCGAGTAGATCCAAGTTGACTCCCTGGAGCTTACAAGAATTTTTAAGTTTACAAAGAGATAAGTTTTAGACACATTACAAAGCAACCAAAGGGAATTTGAGATCCTGAGCTTGTGGTTATGATACTATAGTGGTATGTTATAGCGGGTAGTACTCTCAGAGCTAGATAACAGCCTAGCAGAATTCTGTCCGTCAGTGTTTAAGTTACAGACAGCAACAGCGAGAAAGAGGAATCTGGAACATGTTTCATTCTTTTCTACATCTCAAATCACTTTCTCCTTACCACCAATTAAGCTTTCCTATCTTCACATAAACAAACCTTAAAGTGCCTTCTAATTCACCAGGAGATACAGGAGGCTGACCACTAAGAGCAATCACTGCAAAGCAAGGGATTGGTAAGAAGTTGCACGGAAACTTGTGTGAGTTTATCTCTTTTCTGAGTCTGGTAACAAAGTAAACTGTGTTTCAACTTAGTATTAGCTCTAGGAGAGTGAGGCCTGTGACCTGAATCTTACGGAGAACAGAGAAGGAAGCTAAAGTCTTGCTTGCTGCTACTCAACTGACAAAGCTACCTCTAGCCTAGTCGTCAAACAGCTTCAGAGTTCTGAGAAGGATAAATTTCACCTGAGTTAGCGATTAAAATCACAGAGACTTACTTGTTGGCTACCTAGACAGCTACCCCAGGGTTCTTCATAGTCTTTGAGGACAGAGGTCTCGAGGCCACATCAATCTTCAGCTGAAAGGTCTAGGCCTTCCGGGCCCCAGAAGGTCCAACAGACTTCTTGTGGACTGGGAACTTGTGGGAGAACCAGCCTACCTTTGCCTAGGCAACTCCAAGCGGTCAGTTCCTCAGCATTCTGTTGTCCACAGACTGAAGGGGGTCTCTGCAGTAGTTAAGGTTAAAGGCAGCTTTTGCTCAGTGGCTGGCGCTGCCACATTCAAAGCAAGTTCCAGGTGGAGGTTCTTCTTTGTGCATTTATCTTCTTTGGAGGAACCGTGAGCCCCAAATTAAGCGCTGTGCCTTTGTCATGGTGTTTCGTTAAAACAGTAGAAAAGGGAAAAAGAAGAAAACTGAGGCAAGGAGACAGATCAGTTGATAAAATGGTTGTCACAGAAGCACAAGGACCAGAATGTTATTCCTAAGAGCCAACAACAAAAGTCAGGCATGGTGATATGTGCACGACTGTCATGTTGGAGAGCATGGCAGTAAACAGGTATGGCACGCCAACAGAGAAGGAGCAGTGAGTTCACATCTCCATCCACAAGCATGAGGTAGAGAGAGCTAACTGGGACTGGTGTGGGCTTGTGAAACCCGAGTCCACCCCCAGTAACATACCTCCTCCACCAAGTTTACACACCTCCTAATCCTTCCCAAAGAGTTCCACCAAATGGTAACCAAGCATTCAAATATGTGAAACTACGGGAGCCTCTCTCATTCAAGCTAGCACACCACCCTCCCACTACTGTAGACTGTGCCTTGTATAAGCTAGACAAGTCATCTACCACTGGGTCATATCCTCCATCCTCTGCTAAATACTTTCATTCCCATGCCATCACGTCACTATTGCCCCAGGAAGAACAGCATTAGCCTAAAAGAATTAAAGGTAGAGAATCAGGCCTGTATAGCAATATTCACACATAGTATTCAGTCACTGAGAGGCTAAAACAATCCAAATGTACACCAACAGATGAATAAGATATAGGGATACACAGACTATGGATATTTAAGCCATAAGAAGACAGGGAAATTTTAACATGCCATAACATGGATGAGACATGAAAACATTTTGATGTTACAGGAAATACACTTACATATCTATATATTTACATATACACACATATATACAAATATATAAACATATGTATATAATCTTTGTTAGTTTGATGTGTGTGTGTATTTTCAATTTGGGGGACCGAGCCTAATGTAAACTAGGCTGGCCTCATTTCTTCATCTTTCCTCAACCTCTTAGGTCCTGGGATTACTGGTATGCACCCCCACGCCTAACTCAGAACTTTCAAAGCACTAAAAATTTCCTAAACAGAAATACCTCTTGCATGTTAATGAGCCAACTCATAGCAGAGGATCCATAGTGAGCTCCAGGAAGACAGCTGGTTATGAAAAGGACAATCATGAGAGTAAATACTTTCCTCCATCCCGACCTCAGCAGATGGACAAGGTTGTAAGTAGATTTCAATCATCTATAGCCTGTAACTCAGTAACTCCATCATGAACTCTGGGGGGATCCAGACTGGTGTGGACAGGGGTGTACTGGACAGCTAGAACACCGAGAGGACTTGTAGGCTCTGCAACCCAGTTCTCAGCGTACTCTTTCATCTTGGTGATTTCCTGCTTGGCTTCCTTTATAATGAAATCAGTATAGCCACTTCCTGAGTTCGGTGAGCTGCTCTAGGAAAGTTGTGAACACCTTTAAGTGAGTTATTGCGCAGACAAAAGGGTACATGGGGGAACACAATTGTGTCTGGCATCTGA
Organism: Ellobius talpinus; assembly: GCA_001685095.1. NCBI lineage: Eukaryota > Metazoa > Chordata > Mammalia > Rodentia > Cricetidae > Ellobius > Ellobius talpinus. The sequence continues at coordinate 6,005 of LOJH01030178.1, forward strand.
AGTGGGGGTAGTATAAAGGGAAGGAGCCATCATATGGTGAGATCTGTATTCGCATCTTGATGTTGGTATCAATTAAATTTGTAGACCAGCAAGCTGTTTTTAAGGTATATTAGAGTTTTTATTGCTATGATAAAACACCATGACCAAAAGCAGCTTGGGCAAGAAAGTGTTTACTTCATCTTACACCTTGTATTTATCACTGGGGGAAATCAGGACAGGTACTCAAGCTGGCTAGGAACCTGGAGTCAGGAACTGAAGCAGAAGCCTGTTTATTGGCTTGCTCCTGCTTTCTGATACCGTTAGGAACCACCCACCCAGAGGGGGCACCACTTCCTGTGGGATGGGCCACCCACATCAATCACTATGAAAGTAACACACAGGCTTTCCCATGGGCCAATTTGGTGGGGGCATTTTCTCAGCTAAGGCACTTCTGCCCCAATGTCTCTAGCCTGTGTCAAGTGCACATAAAAACTAGATATCACAGTATCAGAAAAAAACACCAAGGACCAATGCAAAGTAAAATAAGTTAGACATGAGGACAACAGGTTGATTGCGTTTATTTGAGCTAAGCAGAGTGGACAAATATATTCAAACAAAAAGTAGAAAAAGTGCTTGGGACTGAGCATGTGTTTAGGGGTTGAGGGATAGTGCTGATTTTCAGTTGTTGTAGGATCTCTGAGATGACGAGAGTTCTGGAACATTATTAGAAGCAACGGTCCCCCACCACTGGGTGATGCACGCCAATGTAGGCAGACACTGCTTGTTTGTTTTCTGCCGCCCAGATTCGAAATAATCACGCAGAAACTATTATTCATTAAAACACTGCTTGGCCTGTTAGCTCAGGTTATTAACTTATATTTACAGCTTAAATTAAGCCATTTCTATTAATCTGTGTATTACCACGTGGCTGTGACCTACCAGTAAGGTTCCAGAGCATCTGTCTCCTTTGGCAGCTACATGGCATCTCCTTGACTCCACCTACTTTCTCCTCTATCTCTGCTTGGAATTCCCACTTTGCTCTATTCTGCCCTGTCATAGGCCAAAGCAGCTTTATTTATTAACCAATGGTAACAAAACACATTCACAGCATACAAAGGGAAATCCCGCAACATGCCAGTAATATTTGAAAAGGCCAAACAATAAAACTTCAAGCTATGTATATTTTACAAAAAGAAAACAAAACATATTTTTGAGCAATAATCATTATGGAATCAATGAGTGGTTTAGCAGGTAAAGACACTTGCTGCCAAGGCTGACTGACTGGAGTTTAATCTCCAGAACAATATGGTAGATCAGAGATATGGATGTTTTCAGAATGTCCATATACTTACTAATTAAAAGGACAATGACTTTCAGGAAAGAATGGTGCACACTGTCTTAACTGACCAGTTAGCTACCATTACAAATGACACAAATCAACACGCACCTCCTTGTGATGTGTGCATAAAACCCACATCATTGACATCATAGGTCTGGCTCACACACCCTAAATCAAATCATGATAAAGAATCAGAAAAATAAAATAAAGGCTAAACTAGGAAAGTTATTCATTCCTTCCATTACAAATTCTCAGGATTATTAAAGAAAAAGCAGGGCTGAGAAATCACTCCAGATTACAAACAGACTAAAGAGGCAGGGAAACTAAACACAGCGTGTGAGTCTCCTGGGGAGGATGGAGCACGAAGAAAATCTAGTATAACCATTACTGTGAAAAACTAATGAAACTTGAGTTTGGGGTTTTGTTTTGTTTCGGTTTTTCGAGACAGGGTTTCTCTATAGCTTTGGGGCCTGTCCTAGAACCAGCTCTTGTAGACCAGGCTGGCCTTGAATTCACAGAGATCTGCCTGCCTCTGCCTCCCGAGTGCTGGGATAAAAGGCATGCGCCACCACCACCACCCAAACTTGAATCTTTAAAATGAATTGATTTACTGTGTATATGTGTGGCCAAACACAAATCACAGTAAACATGCATGGTGGTCAGAGAACAACGTGCAGGTTTTAGATTTTTCTTTCTACCATGTGGGTCCCCAGGACTGAATGCAAGCTTGGTGGCAAGTGCCTTTACCTGTTAAGCCATCTTGACAGCCCATAAAAGCGAATGCATGGTCTGTACATAAAACAAATTTCCTAGTTTATTGATAGTTAAGGAGCAAAAAAGAGTTGGATATAGATGTGGACAAAGGGAAAGCATGTGAAAAACACAGAACCAATGGCCGACATGGTAGAGTACAAGGGGTGTTTCGGCTATGACTGCAATATTGAGATTCTATTTTTCTAAATACAAGTTTTTAAAAGGGGGCCTGAAACTTTTCCCAGCAAAGCAGATGGGAGTCAAGCTTCCCAAGTCCCTTCATGCTGGCCAGGGCTAACTGTGAACACTGGCCTAAAACTAAGTCAGGCATTAATGCACCCTCTCCATCATGATCTCCAACTGTATCAAATCACAGTCCCTAGATCTTACAAAGGGGATTTAAGTTCAAGCGGCACAGATAAAAATGTATCAGTCAGGATGGGACCCTGACATTGTGAGTACCAGGAACCTGAGATTATCTTAAAAGAAGAGTAATACGTAAATACAGGGGAAATGACCACTTTTGCAACATTACCGACAAACGGGACTCTTTCTCCAATCTTTAAAGCCAACTGATCCTCCAAAACAGTTCTCCTGTTCACTTTATCGTCTTTTACTCATTGGTTCTGGAACTACTTAACAGCTTTGAACTATTTGAACTAAGTAAGGTTCACTAACAGAAGGGGGGAAAAACAGCAAACCGACTCCTTTCACTGAAATTGCCTTTGAAATATACTAACCACACAGGAAGTATATTGCAAATTTATTGTGGCTAAAATAATATATGATTCATAAGAAAAAAGGAGAGTAAAACAAACATTATTTTAAATGCTGTCTCACAGACAATTTCACAAGAGAATGATTTGCAATTCACCTTTATTTTTTACATCATTTCTATATACATTTTATATATTTATATATATCATAAATATACACTTGTGATTAAAAAGTTCATATAAAACCCAAGTACTACAAAGATGGAAAGAGACATACTGCAGAGGATTTATGATACTTTGCTGTTTAAATACTTTTAAAATCAGTTTTTAGGGAGACAACAAATCAAATGCCATCACATTTTCAGAGAGCTCCGTGTTTACAGAAATTCATCATTCAAGTACATTTTACTGAAATAGTAAGCCACATGACACAGCAAAACAAACCAGGATATTAAGCAAAATCAGTGCTTTCTTGTTGCTTATTCCTCAGCCTAGAATCAGCTTCTAACATGAACTGTGGAATGTGACCATGATTCTATCCTTACCCCATAAAACACCATGCTGACAACTTATTCTATATGTTTACTTAGATACTTGTTTAAAATAAATACTAAAGAAATAACAATGTCTTGATTTATAAAACAGTACAGCTCTTTCAATGTGCTTGGCAACTGGACATCACACCTGAAGGAATTGTTACACTCAATGGACAAAAACAAATGTATCTAACTCCTTCAGGATTCAGGAAGCAATTCAGTTATATCTCTCACACTACAGATAGCACAGTGGACATAAGCAACTCAAAGTCATGTTCATCACCACAATATTATCATGCTTATATCGCTGAGGTACAAAAGCATGCCACAACTTACCCGCAGCTGTGAATGGAATGAAGACAGACAGACACAGGCACCTCTCACCTAAATTCAGTGCTACACCTAATGCATGCGCCCCTAATGATATCAGATCAGCACAGCAGGCATAATATAGGAAAGTCTGCTTAATCTGCTGATATCAAGAAAGACTTAACACTAAGACTCTATGTTTATCATATACTACTAAAGATTGCAAATGCAACATGATCACTTTCTGAGTCAGGCAAGTGATGAGTTACTTATAAATTTGACACAACTGATTGAAAGGACAAGGTTAACGATATAAATTTAAATAAACAAGTTCTAAGAAAGAAACTTATTAACATGATGCTTTAAAAACACTATTATACAACCTACAAAACTTTAAGACAGTACTGCAGCCGTGAACTCGTCACTAGAGACTCATTACACTGTCTCTCAATCAGCCTTCTGCTCGCTATGAAAGCGGTCCAGCAGAGCACTCCTGATGTTGCCGGGTATCCTTTGGTGCTTATCAATCAAAGCCTGAAGGGCATTCTTGGTCTATTTAAAAAACAAAAGAAAAGCCACTGTTGGTTCAGCCTCAGTACACACCAGTCATCCTGTAGAATCTCCATGCTATACTTCTTGCAAGGGCACTTCTCTCCCACACATATCTTGCAGGCCCCTGCCTATGCTTTCTTCTAGCAATTTTAGTGTTTCAGGTTTCAGGGCCTTGTCAGTGACTTAGCAGAGGGAGAAATGGGAAGACGGTGCTCGGGAGGGGGGGGGAAACAGACCCAGCTTTTCATGGTAAAAATCCTCAAGATCGCCTCTGTTCAACAACATGGATGTATTTAACAGAACTAAACTATATATATTTTAGGTTTGTTTTATTTCATCTTGTTTTGACCAAGACAGGGGCTCACCAGGTTGGTCACAAACTCAGAGTTTCACTTACCTCTACCCCTTCCCCCCAGAGCTATAGTTAATATATCATATTAATGGTACAGCACCATGCCCAGCAAATTTACATAGTTTCCATCATAGTTCAAAATGCTTTAAATGAACCTTACCTCACCTCACTATTATAGTATATATAGGTTGGTACAAAATTTATAATCAAAACACACACATAGCAAAGGATGTAGTCCAGTGGTAGAGCATTTGCCTAGCAGGAGCTAGGCCAGGTTATGGCTCCTTTTTCATAATTTTAAGACTCTTTCAATGCTAAATTCCAAGCTGAGTAGTCTTTTCTCATCCTCATGACTCTTCATCTGCTTGCTAGATTACTGATCACTCCAACATTTGAAGAATCCTCACTAACTTACGCTACTCAAATCGTGTTTGCTTACCTCTCTGCTTGTTCCCCAAGGCTTCCAGTCACACACAGCACCTGACAGAATTCTACGTCTTTAGCATCACTTCTGGCCTTTTCTCATTCTTACTATTAAAGATTGAGATACAGAAACATGTCATCCTGCAGGTACCTATAAAGATATCCCTGGCTTCTGAACACTAAATGTCTATAGTCGCCCCTACCCACACTCTTTCATGTCAGTAAAATGTCACTGGGCCTTGCCAAATGTCTCCAACGGGGCAAATCACTGTTGGAGAACTCTGGCATATAATACATAAACAACGACATTTCAAATCATTAAAGCAAAATTCTATCCTAAGACTAAGAAAGAACACACAAATTACCTTTTCAGCTAATTCTTCGGCTGTTATCTTTGGGTCATATGGAATGGGATCACCTAAGAAGGTCCGCAACTTTACAGGAAAACCTCCATACATTGGAGCGAATGGATAGCGGAATTTTTCATAAAGCCACTTAAATAATCCTGTTTCAAAGTAAGCAAAATCATTTTTATTGGCCAAATGTGCTATGCATGTAACTGTAAACTTTCTAATTAATTACACAAGACTTGCTACAATTCATAGCAGTGTGTGTGTGTGTGTGTGTGTGTATTCTGAAGTTGGGGGCTGAGTCCAGTGCCTCATACATACACATATTAGTATATAAGCTACATAACCAGCACAGCCTTTCCTAAAGGGAAGCTTTTCATCACGTACTGGTGCAATGTGCTCATGAGGACTGAGTCGAGACCGCTGAAGCGACATACAAGAATTTTCTGTACTTTGTACTCAGGTTTTTCTATAAATTTAAAAATAAAAGGGAAAATTAAATCAGTTCATTAAAAAACCAAGAAATGTTTTAAAGATTTAAGAATCTCAAAAGACAAACAGTACTATCACTGCAGAACAAAGGTTGACAAGGGCCAGCAGACCTGGAAACGTTTAGGGACGCAGAGCGAGAGACTTACAAGTACCAAAGACAAAGGCGAGGGAGGGAAGGCCCAGCCATGCAGACACCACGCACTGGCCTTCTAGAGATAGCTATATCTAACTCAGCAGAACTGAATTTAAAGATATTAAAGATGAGTAAGAGAGAAGGTTAAAATACAAAAACAACAATGGAATCCAAAAGGGTAAGTTTCACAAAATACAGTTATGTATTGAAAACACTAATTACATACAGAAACAGAAAAATTACTGTCACACCCAAAATAAAAAAAAATTAAAATTAGCTAGGTATGATGATGTATGCCTATAATTCCAGCACTGGTGGGAAGACAGAAGTAGGTAGATCTCTGTGAGGTCAAGGTCAGCCTAGTCTATTAACAAATTCAGGCCAGCCGAGGTTGCAACAGTGAAACTCTGCCTCAAAAATAAATGGATGGATGGGGGGAAGGGAGGGAGGGAAGGGAGGGAAAGAAGGAAGGGAGGAAGGAAGGGAGGAAGGAAGGAAGGAAGGAAGGA
>LOJH01030180.1:0-17192 GCA_001685095.1 Ellobius talpinus
AGCTAAAGCTGAGTCAGGAAGCCTCTCTTAAATGAGAGCGCTTTCCTCTAGCAAACAGAGCAGATCCAAGAAATTGCTGCTACCAAGAAGCCATGCTTTATTCTTTTATGTCTAGAATTACTTTCCAATCTCTCTCAGGTTTTATGTGAATGCAGTTGTCCACATGGGTGCCATTTATAATATGTGGGCCTGTTTGTTGGTGTTTCTGTCCTGCTCAGTTCCCACAGCCGGTAAGCCCCAAAGAAATTACACAGAGGTCTATATTAATGGCCCATTAGCTCAGGCTTCATATTAGCTCTTATAACTTATATTAACCCATTATTCTTATCTATGTTAATTATATGGCTCAGTACCTTTTTCAGCAGGGCAGGTCACATCCTGCTTCTTTGGTGTCTGGGGAGGACTGCCTCCATGTAGCATTTTGTTATTGTAGTGTTCCTTATTAAATTAAGGTAAAGGAAATGTCAAATTATTCACACACCAAAAAATAACTTTTAATAAATTAACATCATAATAATGAAAAGTTCTTTCTTTAAAATAAAAATTCTGGTACAGCATTGCGATCATTTACTTGAAAGCAATTTATAATTATTTTAATTTTGTGTACTAAATTATTTAGCTTTGCAGGATATAAAACCATAAGCAATCACTCTACCACACTCTACCACTGAATTAAATAAATCCCCAGTGGCATTTTTTTCTTTTGTTTTAATAAAGAAAGCATTTAATTGGGCTTACAGATTCAGAGGGTTAGCGTCCATGGTAGCAGAGCAAAGGCATGGTGACACTGACAACTGAGATCTCATCTTGATCTCCAAGTAGTAGGCACAGAGCACCAACAACATTTTTTTCTTTACTATGTTTCTTTTAATATTTACATTATGTTTCTCTGTAACCACAACTCTGCATTTATTACCTCTTGTCATGATGTGGGAGGTTGTAGAGTTGTAAGGGAAGAATTGGAATGTAAAACATAACATCCTGAGGTCTGGGGCTGTAGCTCAGAGGTAGAGCTCTTGTCCAGTGAGCATGCACAAAGCCCCCAGGTCAAACTCCCAGAGGCAGAGAGAAAATAAAAATGTTTTTCTCTTTGACAAAACTATGCATTTATTTATTCAAGAAAGCTAACTGTGTCGTATGTATTGACTCAAGTCCAGATACAGCAAAACATAAAATGATTCCTACATTGTTAGCTGCTTCTTTCAAGAGAATGGTGGGAAGTGTGACGAGAAAGAGTAAACAATGTATCTTGTTTAGGATTGTTTGCCAAGTGGACAGCCCATTTGATGGTTTATACCTGAGTGCTTCAGAGACATCTAAGTTTTGGTTAATATTGGTATTTTCTACATTTAAAAATTGTAACATAAAGAGGGCATGGAGTTAGAAGGGTGGGAAGGTGGAAGGGGGATCTGGGAGGAGATGAGGTAGAGGAAACTGTATAAAAATAATTTTCAACAAAAAATTAGAAATATGTAACTGAATTGTGTGGTTGAGGCTCATCTTTTTCACTGCATTTCCATGGAACTAAGATCATCTCTGTAATAATTTAATGTCAAGTTGTTTTAAAGCTTAATTTTATGAATCCTGACTTACCGGTTTGAGGATAGTTGTCTGTATTCTTTACAAATTTTTGGTCAAAAAAGTGAATGAGAAGGTCTGTTTATATATCTTCAAGCTGACCTTTTCATTTATAGGCGTTAACTGTTCGTTGTTAGTATCATTTGAAAAGGGAGCTGCTTAGGTATGCACCCACATCTCAACACAGGAATAAGGCTGTGCTTTTCACTAGAAAAGGACTGTTCCATCCATTATATATTTTGCCAGGACAAAATGCAGGTTGACCAAGAAGAAGGAGGTCATCAAAAATGTCATGCTGAGCACACCCCAGAAGAGGAGATTGACCACACTGGAGCCAAAACAAAGGTTTGCTTTCCTGTTTTGTGATTGTGTGTTTAGAGCTTTTGTCAGGTTTGGACATTGTTTCTGCTTGTTTGGGTGTGTCTGTTTTAGACAAGGTCTCCTGTGTAGTGCAGAACTATCTCACACTTATGGTGCTCCCTCCCTCTGCAGCCTCCCGAGAGTTGAGTCACAGGCCTGTGGAACCTATCATACCCGGCTGAGATGAGATGAGGTGCCTAGCTGGTCTGTTTAGTGCATGCGTTGTTCAAACTGCAGTGCTACGGAGAAGCATAGGAAGTTTATGAACAAAATACCTACCTTTCAGAGTTGTACTTAAAAGCTTTTAAAATATAGAAATATAAGTATAATTATCTTTTGACAAGGAAAATATGTTTTAATAACATTTCTTTTCACTAGAAATTACATAGTCTCGGAGAAATGGAATAATTCCAAATGAATTTAAATGTATAATGCTCTAAATCAAATTTTGGTCACATCATATTTTTAAAAATCTTTGGGGAGTAGAAGACAATGTCTCCCCATTCCCTGGCCAACCTGGAATTCATTGTGTAGACTGAGCAGGCTGGCCTTAGACTCACAGAGATCTGCCTGCCTCTGCCTCCACCTCCACCTCTGTTTTCTAGAGTGCTGGAATTAATGGCATGTGCCACCATACTCAGCTAAAATTATTTTAATGTGAGTATCTGAGCCAGCTGTGGTGGTTGGTGGTAGCAGGGAGGTGATGGGCTGATGGGCTTACATCTTATCACTTTCCATGTCTGTTGTCCTCAGAGCATCAGATCCCATTGACTTCTTAGGCCTCCCTACCTTCATTTAAGTCTCTGAATAAGATGATAGGGCTGGGGAGATAATTCATTGGTTAAGAGTGCTTACTGTGCTTCCAGAGGACCTGAGTTTGCTTCCTGGCAGCCATGTTCAGTGACTCACAATGGCCTGCAACTTAGCTGCAGGGGCCCAATGTCCTCTTCCTTCTGTTGCAGGCACCTGCACTCACATGCACAAACCTACACACAGATACACATGCATAACCATAATTAAAAATGATAAAAATGCAATCTTAAAAAATAATAATTTGAAGCTGGGCACATGCCTTTAATCCTAGCACTTGGGAGACAGAAGCAGGTAGATCTCTGTGAGTTTGAGGCAAGCTTGGTCTACAAGAGCTAGTTCCAGGACAACTAGGGCTGTTAAACAGAGAAACCTTGTCTCAAAACAATAATAATAATAATAATAATAATTTGATTAATTTATGTCCATAGCATAGCTGTATGATTCTTTTCCTTAGAGGTTTTAAATTCTAGATTATAAAATTATTCAAAACCTGAAACCTGTTTTCTGACATTCTCATTTTACTCAGAATTGAGTTTGAAGTATACCTGGTACATCACACGGTTCTCCCATTTAGTGTACAGGTTAGTAGTGGGTCCTCACACCTGCATTTTTGCCCTAAAACTGTTTTGGCCCTAAAACTGTTTTGGCCCTAAAACAGTCATGTACTCATGAGCTACAACTTTCCCTTTCTCTAAATTCTCCCCTTTCCAGACATAAGCAACCATTAGCCTACTTTGTCTGTACAGATTTGCCTATTTTGGTAATTATAGATAAATGCCCTTAAAGCTGCCTCTTACATTGAGCATGGCTTCAAAGTTCAGCTTAGTGACAAGATGAGTTATTATTCCATTTCTAGATATGGTCTATTAATGCATTGCATCACTGCATTCCACATTCTGATTTCCTGTTTACTAGTGATAAACATTTCCAACATAGTTTTCCTATTAAGAATGTTACTTTTGATGACTTTTCTCTATATATTTTCATTTTCTTGGACACTTACTTAGCATTGGAATTGCTAATCATAATATTTAAGTGTTTTAACATTTTGAAGAACCTCTCAGCTAACTTTGGGTGTGTATGTGTACATATATGCCACAACTCCTGTGTTGAAGTCAAAGAACAACTTTCATGTGGGTCCTAGGGATCATAATCAGGTTGTCAGGCTTAGTAGCAAGTACCCCATAAACCATTTCAATGGTTCAGCTATTTTAAAATCTGGCAACAATTACTGTAAAGTTTATAATGCCACCAACAGTTTATAAGAAAGGTTCCAATTTCTCCATACCCTTACCTTATTTGTTTCCTTTGTCATGAATTATAACCATAGTATTGTATGTGAAGTGGTTGTTCATTACAGCTTTGGATTTCCAAGTCCATATTCCAAGTGTAGAAAGGATTTAGCATTAACCAGAATAAAAAGGTTATAATTATTAGTTTTTATGTTTGGTTTTGCTCTTTTTGTTTCAATTCTAAAATTTGTTAGTTTTAGAAAATTTCACTTTTGATTTGGTTTTCTTTTCTAGTCACTTCCTTCAGACAAGCAAGACCGTATAAATCAGACTATTAAAAAAGGCAAAGTCAAGAGTATTGATCTACCCATCCAGAGTAGCCTGTACAGACAACTGACCCAAGATCTTCTCAATAGCTACATTGAAAATGAGGTATATAAGTTGGAGTTGCTGTTGAATAACTGCTAATGCATTCTGATACTATATTGAAGTCAGAGGTTGAAAGCTCAGCAGTCTGATCTGCAATTATTAAGGAATTATAACATTATCAAACTAATAAACTGTATTTGTACATAGTACTTTCATCTTAATTATATGAAAACCGGTATCTACTATAGAGAAAAACCTTTCTGCGACTGATTCATAACCACCACCACCCTTTTTTAAAATCAAGGTTCCTATAGCCTAGACCAGCCTCATATTTATCGTGTAATTAAGGATAACCTTGAAGTCCTGGCCCTCCTGCCTCTACCTCCTCCATGCTGGGATTATAAACATTTGCACCACCCAGCCCCTCCTTTATTCTCTAGCAATCATAAAATAGAAACAGCCCACTTTTTGTTTTGGCTTGGTTTGAGCGATTCTTTGTGTTTCATTTTCAAGAGGTGTTGAGGCAGGGTCTTTCTGTATAGCCTAGGCGGACCTGAATCTTCCTCCACCTTCTGAGTTTTTAGATCACAGGCATGTAGCATCACCACTGGCCTAGCAAACCCCTCTTAAATGTGTTCAGAGTGTTGATTAATGATTTTTAAACTGTTGTCCTTATTAACATTTTCTTACATGACCTTGTCTATTTTCATTTAGAGTTCCAGTCTCTTGGAAGTGAATTATTTCTTTAGCAGTAATTATATGAAGTGATTGTATTTGGCCTCTAATTTTATACTGAAATGGTGGTTCCTAATATCTATAGACATTAGGTCAGTATTTGAAGCATGTTGCTTTCAACTGTTTACTGTCCATCATTACATGAAGAGATTTTGATTTTATAAGGCTTCTTATTTAAAGTATCAATGCATAATACCTATTTATTAACAAGGCTCTATTCATGTATAGTAATTCCTGAAGAACTCATATAATACTCAGAATGTATATGTTTATAGTCTGTTTTTCCAAAGGAACTAACTTTAGGAAATCATAGTAGGTTTATGTACAAAATGAGACTTTCATTAATTTTTTAAATGTCTCTTTTTAAATCTAGGTCATTGTATTACAGCTTGTCAAGGAATCCTTGTGTTTAGAAAACCAGGTGCTTTTAAGTGAAAATTTTGTTCAAGAATTATAATTGCATTCTTTCCTTGCTTTTGGTCATAATAGTTCTTGCTAACATCTTTTAGGTTCTCAAAACAAACATAACTCGTAGATCCTGTTAAGGACTTAGCTTACGGACAAGAAAACTGAAGTCTGTGTGCAGTATGCTACCCCAGTCAGACAATAACGTTCATATTTGGATTTAGGTCATCAGTTTCCAAAGCTCAGCATCACAACCCCTGTTAATCTATCCCTGACCAAGGGTAGTGCATCACATGTGGAGGAAGATACTGCATGTGATAGGTCTTACAGCCATGTGGAATTAGTCACTTAGGGTACCAATGTAACATGCACGCAGAGTAGATGACTTTTGCTGTCCCCAGCTAGTAAATGGGGATGCTGGAATTGAAACATGTATAGATGTGTTCAAATGCTGTTACTGAGGTGTAAGTCACATACCATATAATACATTTACTCAAAGCATACAAGTCAGTGGTTAGAGGATATATTATTACTTTTTAAATACTTGTAGTTTAAAATTTGACATCTTAAAACCATTTTCAAGTATACAGTGTTAATAACTATCACATTTGGTATTATACAACCATCACCACTATTTTCAAAGCTTTCAACTGTCCCAAATGGAAATGTTGTGGCATGGAATTCAAATTTTCCACTCCTTCCTTCTCCCAATTCTCATTGAACACTCTTCTATTTCCTGTCTCCTAAGAATCTGCCTTGTTGCCGGGTGGTGGTGACGCACGCCTTTAATCCCAGCACTCGGGAGGCAGAGGNNAGTTCCAGGACAGGCACCAAAAAAGCTACAGAGAAACCTTGTCTCAAAAAAAAAGAATCTGCCTTGTTTAGACAGCTCGCATAAATTGAAGCAGATAATACTTGTCCATTTCTGCCTGGATTGTTTTACTAGGCATGATCTTGGGGTTCACATATATATAGGACTTCCTTTCTAAGCCTCATAGTTCTGTTGTATGTGTACACATATCATTTATACGTTCATCAGTTAATGGGGGTTTCAGTTTATACTTCTGGTGATAATTAATAATGGCTCACTAAATGCTAGCATACAAATATCTGTGAAGTGTCTAATTTCCATTCATTTGGGTACATACTCAGGAGTAGGAAACTCTCTGGCCTCAGACTCAGAGATCTGCTTCCCTTTGCATCCCAAGTACTGGAATTAAAGGCATATGTCACTACAACTGGTATATATATAGAATATATATATTTGAAGAACCTTCACACTGTTCCTGTGGTCCACAGTTGTAGAGTGTTTTTTTCCACCAGTTCAGTATCTCTATAGTCTCTACAGTCCAAAGATCCTTACCTGTTGCTGTTGCTGTTGTTGTTGTTGTAATATGCTCCTCTTACAAGGTATGAAGTGGTGTCATAGTTTTAACTAACAGTTCTCTAATGCATATTTTATGACAATCTGAAACTTTTTGAATAGGGGAAGATGATAATGCAGGATAAGTTAGAGAAAGAAAGAAATGATGCTAAAAACGCTGTGGAAGAATACGTCTATGATTTCAGAGACAAACTGGGCTCTGTCTACGAAAAGTTCATCACTCCAGAAGTAAGTCTGAAGCTGTAAGAACTTGAATGTTTATTTGAAAATCTTCATAATAATTATGTTTAAAAGTATATCAAATTTGTTATTGTCAATTTTTCTTGATGGCTTTTTTTTAAGTTGGAGGAGGATAGTGAAAAACATTTTTTTAAGAATAAGGTCAGAAGAATCTGGTATTAACCTCTATTTCCAAGACATTTGTAATTAGTGTCTCTTAAATGTATGACTAGGACATGAACAAACTGTCCGCAATATTAGAAGACACAGAAAATTGGCTTTATGAAGAAGGAGAAGACCAACCTAAACAAGTTTATGTGGATAAGCTTCAGGAGCTAAAGGTTAGTAAATTGCTTCAAGTAGTAGGTGAATATTAATGTTTTATAAAAATTATGATGCAAAAGCACCGGTATTCAGTTTGGTTCACCTTGCCTTTAATCTCAGCATTTGAGAGGCAGAAGCTAGTGGGTCTCTGTGAGTTTGAGGCCAGCCTGGTCTACATAGGGATTTCCAAGACAGCCAGAGCTACATAGAGAGACCCCATCTCAAAAATAAAATTTGAAACCAAGTTTTAAATTTGCAAATTCCAAATAGTCCTTATTTTCTTTTTCAAATGGTTCTAAAAGTTTTAGCACCTTGCTTTGAAAAGATTGGCAGTTTGGATTAGGTTTTGGGTTTTGAAAAGAGTCAAGAGGTAACCATGAGTGAATTTTTTTGATAAAATAAGTGTTATAAAGTAGGATAAGGGCCACTGAAATACATTATTTGTGGGAAAATAGAAAAGTCATATTTTTGTCTAGCTATCTTCTTTGTCTATTTATCATCCTCTAAGGGAGAAATAAACGTATCCTGTTAAAATTATTCACTCTTTTTAAATGTTTCTTGATAATAGAAGTATGGCCAGCCCATTCAAATGAAGTATGTGGAACATGAGGAGAGACCAAAAGCTTTAAACGACTTGGGAAAAAAGATTCAACTTGTCTTGAAAGTGATAGAAGCACACAGAAACAAGGTACTGGGGTGTGAGGGTAGCTGTGGAGGACGTGTGGTGACTGGAGAAGCCTTCAGCCCCAGAGTGCAGCTTCTCAAGAGACCGAACAGACCTAACCAAGAGTTTTTTAAATGAGGAATTACCAGTAGAGGACTCCAAGACATTTAAAATCTGAGGCTTTCACCTCTTAGATTTCCCTGAAGCCATGCTTTAAGTTAATGCAGTGACAAAACCCATTGTATTCATGTTTGTGTTTCTTATAAGAAAAAAGTCTTCCTCACCTCTATACTGCCAGACTATATTTTTCTTGCCTAATTTGTTGTTAATCTTCTGTCATTCATCCATAATCTCCTTTTGTTCTTTGTACACACCCAAATCTCTCTTAACTCTCCTCTGTTCTGAAGCTTCAGGTTGAGTTATATATAACATGTGTCCACTTGGATGGAACAGTAAGTAACCAGTCAGGCCTAGAAGACTGTTTAGGAAATTATTGGTTTATACCTTACAGTCTTTACTGTGTCCATTCACCTCTTCTTTGCTGTTGTTCTATTGCAGCGGATCAGTAAACACAGCCCTATTCCAGAAAACTCAAGAGAAACAGGCCATCTTGTTGAGGTTGTTCCATGGGGTCAGGTTTACTGCTCCCCACTTACATACTGTTATCACCAGATTTGATCATTGATGTTAACACTGCATCCATATACAGGAGAGGGCAACACCAGGATCATTCAGGCATGGCATCATCCCAATCGCTTAGATTCCTCAAGCATTTAGTAGATCTTAAACACTGTGGGTTGTCTCACACAGTTCTCACCAGCGTATTTATTACCTGTGAACGATGACTACTGTTGTCTCAGTTCGCATATGAGAAGATCTGGAAGTTTAAGCAGCTTGTTGGATTACACAGATCATAAATGATAGGAGTCAGGAGTCAAACCGAAGTAGCTGGTATCAGTGTTATACAACCTCTCAGTATCTACAGTTTTCCAATATACAACTTAATTCTTTATTTTAAAAGATGTGTGTTATAAAAGAAAATGTATAATTGACTAGCCCAATCTGCCTGCATACTCACAAACAGAATATATGGATAACGGAAAAGTAAAGAATGAGGCAGATAAAATAGCAAGCATATTTCAAATCTGGTATAGTTCCTGACATGATTAGTGCTCCTCTGACTCTAGTGGTCTTCTCGAGGGTGGGTTTAAGATGCCATCCAAAAGAAACTAAGACTTTACTTTTCATTAGGCATGTGAGTTCTAATTATATACCAGGATGTTTTGTGGGTCCTGGACTTTAGCAAACAGAAATACTGGGCCTTTTTGGTCTCATATGCTTCAGTTGGAAAATAAAGTGCCAACAAAAGGGCTATGGAGAAAGTAAGGGACTTTGAGGAGCTATGTCAGAGAAAAGGGCAGACCAGTGAGAGATATATACGTCATAAAAGAATTGAGGAAATCCAGGGCTCAGAATGGATGGTGAAGAAATATTCTTGAAAACAGAAACAGAGATGGCTGCATTCATAAATGCCACTGAGTCTGGTGATCTAAGGTCACACAAATGAAAAAGATCTGACTCCTGTAGGTTGCCCTCTGACCTTCACTTCAAATACACCCTTTCCCCCCCACACACACACACTTGGGGGAACATACAAAAGAAACATCAAAGCTTGTGTGACCTAATCTGGGGAGGGGACAGATGTCTCATCACAGGCCTCATTTGGGCTGTTGTGAAAGTTTGGGGTTTACTCTGATACAGGTAGCTTGGGGTTTTCAGAACATACAAGCAATATGACTTGACCTAGTTTGTGAAGAGTGTAGTAGTAGACTAGTTAAGACATTAGAATAAAATAATCAAGAAATGATAGATGCTGAAACCTGATAATGAAAGACCAAGAGTGATTAGAGTTTTGCATTTATCTTGTTTATAAGGTACAAATGTAACATTCCAAAATTACTCTAAAGATAGTTATGAATTGGCTTCATTTTTAAGTATACTGACATGGAGAAAACTTCAAAAAGTAGGTGGTGATGTAATCAGTTTATTAGTAATTATAATAGTAGTAGTTATAATAGTAGTAGTAGAGATTTCAGACTTTAAAAATAGCCTCAAGGTTGATTAGAGTTCAGAGTACTGGGAAAGGCTCCAGATAATTTTTAAAAAGGCATGTATATTGATTAGTGCAAATAACTAGCAAGGAAAACCTAATTCATGAGGTAGTAAGAAAATGAATAAAATGTAGCAGCCTAGAAGCCAAATCCAATATGAAGACTGTAATTTATCTTATAAAGGAAACTGGAAAAGCTTAACAGTTTTGAAAATTGTATCCCCAAGGGGTTAATCAGTGCTGAAGAAGCTAAAGTTTCTAAGGACAAGCCCTAGTTTAGCTAGGTTAGAACCTGTCTCAAAAATCTGAAGGAAACTAAATACAATGAAATAATTTTGTTTAAAAGAACTTTAACTAGCATATACAGTATTGGATTTCATTATGGAATTTTCAAAGGTAATGAGCTGATCCTCCTTTACCCCCCTTCTACTTCCTCCTACACCCATGTACCCTTCCCTGCCTTCTGCATTCATGTCCTGCATCCTATTGTCCTCTTCTCTTTCCTCAACAACTCCTTTTTCCTTGTCCATCCTGCATTTTCTATGCAATCCATAATCTTTATCAGGAAATCCTCTTGCTTTATGTTACGTTGCTGCTTCTTTCTGCTCTGCTGGCTACTGATGTAAACTGTGACCATGGGTGGTTTCCTGGATGTAGAAGCTGCAACTGTGTAGTTTGGACAGAATTTCATTGTCTTTTTTTGTCAAAGATGTACCACCTAGTTTTATGGTATGTTCAGAATTTTCTTTCTCCCTCACTATATACCTTTGCACCTACTTTCATTCTCTATCCTAGCTTCTCTTGCCCATTGCAGAGCCTCTACTGATGGTTCTTCTCCTTTGCAAGTCCATCCTGATTTTATATTATATCCTAGTCTTTTTAGCTTTTATTACCTTGTATGTAGCATCTTTACATTAATATACATGAAGCGTATAAGAACTTGAACGTTTTAAGAAGAAATCATCAATAAGTCATTACTTATGAAAACTCAGTTACTTGTTTTCCTTTTACAATTGTATTACTTTTTGTAATAGGATGAAAGGTATGAGCATCTGGATCATGCTGAAATGGAAAAGGTTGAGCAGTACATCAGCGAGTCCATGAACTGGCTGAACAGTAAGATGAATGCTCAAAACAAGCTAAGTCTTACTCAAGATCCTGTGGTAAAGGTCTCAGAAATAGTTGCAAGGTCAAAGGTAAGAAACTAAAATTCCCTTTTAGAAATGTGTTCGTGGTGTGTGTTAAAGGACACAATGAGTGTGTGGATACATGTGCCATGGCTCACAGAAGATCAGAGGACAACTTTGTGCAGGTTGATTCTTGGCTTCCACTTCTGTATGGGTTTTAAGGATAGAGCTCAGATTCCCAGGCTTGCCCAGCAGTCACTCTTACCTGTTGAGCCATATCACTACCTAAAACGTCCTTTTTAATAGGTTTAGACACTAAAATAATTTAGGGACTAAAAACTTAATGAGTATACACTGAGAAGTAATCAACTTGCAAAAGAACACAGAAGAGAAGTTTAAAGCCAGGCTTTGCTTTGCTGATGTCAACAATTCTAGGTTATGAGGGTGTCTACCTATTTTTGCAGCTTGCTAGACATTTCTGGCTTTAAGTTCCAAGAGTAATACAGAATGAAATATATCAATATGACCAACATAAATATCCAGATTCCTTGCGACCTCTAATATCTTTATTGCAATAGGGTCTATCTTTGGAATGTGAATTCTTTCACTGTGAAGTCCTGTTTTTAAGTTTATGTAACCTTAGATAATCTTTGAAATTTAATAAACATTGATAATAAAAATGTCAAAAGTTATAAAAAACATGAAAAACATGGCACCGAAATTATGTAAAGATGTAAATAAGCGAAGACACTGGGTTGGGGGCTGACAAGGAGATGCGTACACAGTCACTAAGAATGCAGGTGTTTTTGGTCTGCATCATTTGCTGTGATCACGTTTATAATCTCTGCTATAGTTGGAAGGATGTGGAGCAGTGGGTACTCTCCTCTGACCAATTTAAATGTGTACAACTTTCCTGGGACATTGTGTCAGAATATATAATATACAAACATATGTAGACATTAGAAGTGAGTGCATTATAACTCTTAGCCAAAATTCTCAATTCTAGAAATTACTACAAAAATTCTAGAAATTATTACTGTATATGGAATGTAACTATCAAATGTTTTATTTATAAACATTTTACAACATATTGAGTAAAAATTATTATAAAACCCTAAGATCACATTTGTAGGCATAAAACACAGCTCTCACTTCAAAATAAGGATATAATTTTATCATGAGTGATCACAGACCATGAACACAGGTACAGGTTGCACTGAGTAACATTTCATCATGGAAGTGGTCTTATAAACTTAGTTTCTTGATGACTGAGGTTTCTGTCCTGCCCAGTTCCTGAAGTCATTAAGTCCCAAAGAAATACACAGAAACACACAGAGGCCTACATTAATTATAAACTGATTGGCCTATTAGCTCAGGCTTCTTATTAACTCTTATAACTTATATTAGCCCCCAATTCTTGTCTGTCTTAGCCATGTGGCTTGGTATGTTTTTCAGCGAGGCAGACACATCTTGCTTGCTCTGTGTCTGGCTTCCTCTCTGTCTGAGTGATGACTGCACACTGAAACGTCCCTCTTCCCAGAATTCTCATTGCTCCACCTCTACTTCTTGCCTGGTTGTCCCGCCTATACTTCCTGCCTGGTTACTGGCCAGTCAGCGTTTATTTAAAATACAAATGATAGGGTACAGACCATTGTCCCACAGCAGTTTCTGAACAAAAGTAAATCATAAATCAAGGCATTGACCAAATACATTTTTCGGGGGCTGAAAGTAGAGACATAAAAGAACTTGTAACTAGACCATTCTCCCTGAGGGGTCACTCTCTGTCATAAGATGTTAACCCAACCCCTAGGAGAATCTGGAGAAACCTTACAATTCCATTACTTGAAGTAAGGATCTTTCATTTCTTTGTAAAAAGCAAGGAAAGAGAAAATGCCTTGGGTTCATTTAAACAAAATTATTTGCATTTGCTTTCTTGGCCTATCAGGAAAACTAAAAGCAAATTGCTACAAAGTCTCACCATCATGATTGCCTAAACGTGAGCTGAACAGGATGACAATAACAGATAAGTCAAAGGGGAAAAGTCCATGAGCCTTCAACCCTACCCAAAGAACTACAGACTACTAAGGAAAACTGAGAGTAAGAGGAGTCTTTCCCAGGGAAGAGCCTGGTATTGGTTATCCAATACCAACTGGTCAGTCTTGAAAACATATAGAAGTAACATTATGCAGACTGAAGAACTTATATTTAAGAATATATATGTAAGCACATATACATATAAGCATACAATAACAACAAAAAAGAAGCCATGAATTTGAGAGAGAGCAAGGAAGTTTTATAGGAGCATATGGAGAGAAAAGGGAAAGAGGAAATGTAATTATATTATAATCTCAAAAAGTAAACAATTTTAAAACACAAATTGCATAAAACTTAAAATTAGGGTGCATTTGTGTTTTTGTTCGTCCTTCAGCTATTTTCAAAGGATACTTATGTACATTTACTTGGTTGTTTATTAAAAGTGTTTTCATATAAATGTTTAGAAAGTTCAATTTTTGAAATGTGTTGACATAATTCTCAAAACATCTGACATATAAAGAATTTAAAATTGCATGCAGTAGCCAGGCTGTAGTGGCGCATGCCTTTAATCCCAACAGTCAGGAGGCAGAGACAGGCAGATCTCTGAGTTCAAAGCCAGCCTGTCTCCGGATTGAGTTCCAGGACAGCAAGAGCTATATAGAGAAACCCTGTCCTGAAAGAACAAAATATATAAGTAAAAAAATAAAAAGTACAGTAATATGTTAAATATGTTGAACTATTTAAATGTAATAAATGCAAGCTTTAAGAGGTTACTGTCAGACATATTAAGCATTTTGTGTAATATTTGGCATGGTTTGTTTCTGTCTTCAGGAACTAGATAATTTCTGTAACCCCATCGTTTATAAGCCCAAACCAAAAGTAGAAGTTCCTGAAGACAAAGCAAAAGCCAGCGGTGAACACAGTGGACCAATGGATGGACAGAGTGGTACAGAGACCAACCCAGATCCAGCAAAAGGCAGCTCACAGCACACAGAATCTGGAGAGATGGACGTGGACTAAGTTTCATGTAATTCCAACAGTGGGATAACTACACGGTCCATTCATCCTTTATGCCCAGTACACACAACATATGTTCAGTTGTTCTTAACTACTTTTGTCATTCTTTTTTGTAGTTTTGAAAAGTGTCTATAGTGAGTGCACTGTTGATGCCCATTGCTGCTGTGAAGCTTTAGCTGAATATAGATGTACAAATCAGTTTGAGCTCTCCTCACATACTTTGTGACAGTGTGCAGGACTGCTATGTACTTGCATCCATCTACCTTAGTCCCAGCTTTTACTTGCAGAGCCCTCAGCTCCTCTGTGCAGGAAGGGATACTGCATCGTTCTTTTGTTGCAGAGGCAGGGAACTAAATGCACTGTTACTGTGAAAAGAAACTGAATTTCATGTGGTTTAGAGCCACCAGCACTGACCTTTTCCTGGTATCCATATCATTTAAATATTAAAACAAATGAGAGGGTCTGATATACTAGTCCATCTCACTGGCGCGCCTCAAGAACTCCAGTTTTCTCATCACATAAATGACTGAGAAAGAGACGATGCAGTTTGATATTCAGATGTCACCAGCGTTTGCTGCTTGTTAGTAGAATGGATTGATGTTTAAACTGTTGATTTACCTGTCCTAAAGACCAGCTGCTACTACACCAATGCTAAGCCTATACCTTCAGGTTATGAGGAAGCACTGTTGACCTGTTCAGATGTGCATCTAGGTTGCTGACAGGCTTAGTTCAGTTTTTATAGTTGTGTTGGTTTTCTTAATTGATTTTTGTTTATAATACCTTAATCTGGGGTAGGGAAAATTGCACACTTCATTGCATTATATATACCTATCACTGATTTAATGTTCCAATGTAGATAAACACTATTAAATAAGCAGAAATTCCTAAAAAAAAGGAATACCTGTACCATAAGTCTTAGGAAATAATGCTTGTAATAAACTTAACTGTGTTACATCGGTAGGTAAAATACATAATGTTACATAGTGTAATATGATATGATGTGATTAAATTATAGTTCCTGATGTTAAATTGCCTTTTGAAAACTTGGCTCCAGGTTTGGTGCTTCTTAAATGGGAAAAGGCACAGTGTACTTCAGCTATATTAAGGACCTGGTCTGTGGTTTATCACCAGACTTGTTCACACCATTCAGCTCTATCCTGAGGCTTGGAACTGTTTATTTAACCATGGGGAGGGCTGGAGTGTTGCTTCAATCTTCAAGGGAAAGAAGCATGACAGATGTATAGGTCCTTGTGTTCTAACGCTAGTTTACTGAAGATCGACTTCAGTTCCAGTTTTCAAAGGCTCTTGTCCCAAATCTTTATATTAAACAACACTGACTTTTCTTAAGTAGTTAGTGACTGAGTATACTATCTTTAGGGATAGTCATTTCTCAAATGAGTTCTCTAATAGAGATTTTGTTCCTACAATGTAGTCTGCATTGAAAAGAGATTGTAGGAGGGTGGGTGGTCATTTTACAAAAATTTTTATTCAGCTTTTTGGGGGAAGATATCCCTTTTTATTAAGAAAATCATATAGTCACAACATACTTTAAATGTCAATATCTTTTATTAACGTGAAATAATTAGATCCAATAAATGAAGAAATACATTTTTAAGTAGCATCAGTTATTTTTCATTTGTATGGAGAATATATACATAGGTCCACTTTAAAAAAATCATGGTTGTGAAGGGAGTATGTGACCACACAGAGATTGTATAGCTGCTTCTTGGTTAACACTTGTACTCACTCAGTAAGGAGCTGTTCCTCAGAACCCTGTTGGAGGTGGCAGAAGCGTCTCTCCCTGCACCTGAATGTCCAGCAGAGCCTCACATTTTCCACCCTGCTCTGAAGTCACTTTCAGTAGTTTATTGTTTTAGTCAGGTAACATATTTTTGTGATTATATAATGTCTTGTTTAATAAGTTAAATACATCCAAAGATAATTTGCATAGTTTTTAAATTTGATGTGAATGTTAAGAAAAATAACAAAATCCCATGCTATTTATGGAATTTAAAGAAAGGAAAATACACTCTCCTTAGTAGACAGTAAGATTGAACTCATCTATAATATACATTGAATTAGGTAATTCTAGATCTAAGAGTTTTCAAGACAAAAAGGTGAATTATTTAAAGAATAAATAGCCAAAGCAATGTTACCATTCATCAAACTATCAAAGAAGGGTAGGAACTAAAAGTTTCTTAGTATGGTTTAATTCCGAAAGTACAAACTATCTTTCCTTTAAGAAATCAACTCTTGCCAGGCAGTGGTAGCCCACGCCTTTAATCCCAGCACTCAGAAGGCAGAGGCAGGCAGATGTCTGTGAGTTCGAGGCCAACCTGTTCTACGAGAGCTAATTCCAAGATAACTAGGGCTGTTACAGAGAAACCCTGTCTTGAAGAAAAAAAGAAAGAAACCAACCCTTAAGCCAGGCAGTGGTGGCGGATGCCTTTCATCCCAACACTCGGGACGCAAAGGCAGGTGGACCTCTGAGTTTAAGAACAGCCTGGTCTACAAAGCAAGTTCCAGGACAATCAGAGCTACACAGAAAACCCCTGTCTCTAACCCCGCTCCCCCAAAGAAATCAACCCTTAATCCAATTATACTGTATTTATACAAAGACTGTTAAATGGTACTAAAAAAAAATTGTGCAAGACAAGGTGGAAGCACCCAGAAGTGCTTTGCTTCAGAAGGAGTCTGAGCTCATGGTCAAGCAGGGCTATACTGACATCCTACCTCAGAAAGCAAATTTGCTTTGATTCTTTGTTTGTATTTTTTGTTTTTCGAGACAGGGTTTCTCTGTAGCTTTGGAGCCTGTCCTGGA
>LOJH01030181.1:0-10340 GCA_001685095.1 Ellobius talpinus
TATTTCGGGTGTAAAGCTAGCCGTGTGGGAGCCAGGTGGGATGAAAAGCAGGCCCGCTCCTTTCACTACAATAGAACATAGGTTAATATAAATGGATTAATTTAAGACATAACAATTAGTTGAGACACACCTAAGCTAAATGCCAAACTTTCATAATTAATAATAAGTCTCCATGTCATTATTTGGGAGCTGGCTGGTGGCTCCCAAAGGAAATTCTGACTATAACATTCATTTCTACTTATGCCAGAAGAAAAAAAATCAAAACACTGAAAAAAGTAGTGTACCTATGGAGACCCACCAAACCTCTCTCCACCCTGTATCTTGACCTGACCTGATCCCAGAACTTTTGGAACCCAAACCTAAACCAAGAGTTTGCAAGGAAAGCTTCGTAGAAACCATAATACTCCATTCTCCAACTCCATTCTTCTCTCACTGTGGCAGGATAGACTGAGCTTCAGGCGTTTGGGCTGTATGTGGTCCTCAGAGTCATCACCTGGTGGTCTCACCATGTTCCTTTGCAGGAAGCATGGCTACTGCAACAGACAGGCAGAAGACTTGGAAGTCAGGAGGCTTGATGAAGGCCATACCTTACATCACTGCCTTCAAATGGGAAGCAGGCAAGAGCTGAGGCTTCTAACTAGATAATAGTTTGGTTTCTCCTTACTCATGCTCTCTTCTGGAGCAGCATCAGTTCTTCCCACTCTGTGCACAGATCATTTCCAGCCATTTCCTCAGCTGCCACCCTGCACATCATGCCACAATGAAGCCAGCTCTGTGCCTGATCAAGAGACAGCTAAGATCCTAAGACCACAATACATTTTTCTCTAAGATGTCATCAAAAATGACACAGGATCTGGTGTGCTGGCATTGCTCTCACGCAACTGCTCTGATTTATTTGAATGCCCTGGCAATGGATACTGATAAACAAAGCCTTGGACTATGTCTAAGCACTGAACCTTCCTTGAGGGTCCCAGGATGCTCTATTTCTCCAGATGTGTTCTCTGGATACATCCTTAGACAAGCTATCTGCTATTACCTGAACAGTATGTGCCCTAGATGGCCAATCAAGCTTCCTTGAAAATTCCCTCAGACATCCATCCCTTCCCAAGGGTTTGGGATACTTGCTTGGCTATGTTATAAACATCTTGTTGCTACTCTTACTGAAGCACCCTCCACTGCTGTAGTTTCTTGTCTTGTCTGTTTTAGTAGACTGTGCATCCCGGCTCAAGGCCTCAGTGGCATTTATGTCTATGTGCCCAGAAACGATCACTCTAACATAGGCAAATGAATGAATGATTCCCGAGAATCAGGGTCATTTGTTTCATGCTCTGGATCAATCGCTGTCTCTTTCATCTCACATGAGTCAGCTGCCTTCTTAGTGGCTCCACCTTCGCAATGGTGAAGGATCTTCTCTAGCTTAGAAATGACTGTTCCAGTGACCACGTACATTATGGTTTAAACAGAGGATGAAGACAGCTGAGAAACTCTGGAAGATCTAGTATGCCTGGGCTTCTCTGCCTTAGCTGATCAATGAGGTTGCCTGGGAAACTTCACTGGCTTTTGACACAGGACTGTGGGATTTTGAAATCTCCCCCCCCCAGGTGACTATAATGTGCAGCTTAGACTGAGAATGCTGGCTGGCCCTAGAACATAATGCCTTCACCTCGGTGTCTAGCATTTGAGTCTTCTACCTGGAATAAGGAAAGGCAAGGAATTTTCAAAGCTTGCTAAGTCAACATCAATTGCAGAGTTGTTGAACCTGCTGCAGGAATGCACCTACATTTTTGACTCAACTTTGGGGCACAGCCTGAGACTTTGTTTTTCAGAAGTTCCCAGGCGATTCTGCTTCTCTGGACTCTACTCTCTGAGAACTACTGGGTTCGAAAAACTGTGTGGCTTTTGCAGCAAGTTCCAACTCAGACCTGCTGATGTCTTTTAATTGTTTAAAATGAGTTTAGACACATGTAGCTAGGTGGTGACTACATTGCATGGTATGGTAAACATCCAGAGACTTTTAGACCCATGAAGTATTTTCATCCCTTCAAATAAAGGAGAAATACATGCCCTTGTCTGACCTGTAACTTAATGCAATGTGTACACACAGGGCACTCACCTACCCAGCAGAAAATTCAGGACCTCAAACCATGCTTCAAAGAATAAGGGGGCTGGGTACTCAGAAAGCACTTCCAGCTAGCCAAGGGGGCAGCTTACATGACTCTGAGAGAGTAATAAAGCAATTTTAAGAAGAGTAGGAAAGTCCCCATAATGTTCCAAAAAATGTAAAGAGAGAGAAATGGTGTCACTGTACATGACTTCAAGTCCAAAGAACAAAGTGGTAGAGGGAAGGTTCATTTCAGGAGGAAAGAAATCACTGGGACAAGACAACCAGGCACACACTAGGATTTCGAAATGCCAGTGGTGTAGGTGATGGCAAAGCTGATGAAGGAATGGCTAACAGAAGTCCACAAGGCTAGAGAAGCAACACAACCTAGAGCTGGTAGCCATGAAGGCTGTCAGTATGCCTGCACCTGAGGATGAATCTTGGAAAACTGCAGGAGAGGGAGGACTGTCAGCAGTTTCTATGGCCTTTGTGGAAGACACAGCCATGCTACCCTCACTCCCTCAGTTGGAACTGTTCTGCCTACCAGCAATCTCCGTGGCCAAACCTAAGCAGCAGCAAGGATGTGGGCCAGGCTCCCAGGCAAGGGCAAGGTACAGCTTGCATTGCAAATGTACAAGAAGTCATCAGCTGGAAGGACAGTGTCCTGATCATGACTGCACGTGAGAGTCACGCATAAGGAGCAGGTGACCAGTGAAACGTGGCACCATACCTCAGTGCTATTTTCATGTACTCAGTGGTCACGTGAGCCCGAAGTGTGGGGTCCTTTGTGTAGTTTCAAATCCCGGGGCCCTAACACCTAATGGAGGTTTGTATTATGGTGTGATTATGGAACCCCTCATAGGATGATATTTTGAATGCTTGGTCCCTAGCAAGTATTAGCATTTTAGGAAGTAGAATTTGGCTGGTAGAAGTAGATCACTAGGAATAGGACATTGAAGGAATCTTATCCCTTCCCTGAGAGCTATTTATTCTCTCCATCCTTCTATCCACCTCTGTGTGTGTGCATGTGTGTGTGCATATGTGTGTGCGTGTGTGTGTGTCTGCCACATGCTCCTGCTACTATGACATTCTGCCCACCACACACACAGGGTCAAAAGATCATTATCTGAACCCTTTAAGTTGTTTTTCTACCAGATATCTGCTCATAGTAATGATAAAAGTAACAAATACAGCTGCTGAGAGACAGTTCTCTCTGGTGTTTCTTCAACTAAATTGGCTCTGAAACTCCAAGTTTGTACACAGCCCACAATCACAGGAGAGTGTTTCCTCAAAGCAAAGATCAGGCAGTACAGACAACTGGGCCCTCGGTGTCACCTGCTTTATGGATATGACACAAATATTGACCCTGCAGTTACTATAGTGATGCTCAGCCCTGTTCTGGCTCCGGGTCCCCTGTGTTCTGTTAGCAAATACCCCCNCCCGCCAATACTGCAGCAGGCTAATTGGTTGCTGGTCAATCAGGTAAAATGTCACACCCTTCCCAGCTCCTGCTGTCGCTCCTCTCTCTAAGTCTGTTTCTCTGCTGGGGAAAACAGAAGTGCTGTGGTGATTAGCTCATGCCTGCAAAGGGCGGAGGCTAGCTTTGGCCGTGGGTAAGTGCTCAAATTAATTACTTTATCTACTCCTCTAAACAAACATTTGAAACTCAGAAAGGATAAAATAAGCATCATAAAAGTGGCCTTCAAGGCAAGGTAGGTGAGGAGATGATTATAAATTGGAATGAAATCAAGTTTCAAAAAGGCTTTGAGACCATTTTAAAGGTGTAGTACAGAATGGAATTACCACGGAGTAGCTTTAAGAGATTAATGCTAAAACAAGAAAACAAAAAGCCAAACATGTCAAAAATCAGTTTCCAAGAACGGATGGCAGATACTACAAACATCCCAGTAGAATGTGAGAGCCTAGAACATTCTAGGATAGGCAATTATATAGACGGTTTGAGAAAGAACTCAGCAAGTTGGGAGGCAGGATGAGTTTGTAAAGTAACACCTTGTGCTACACTATATTGTTTGAAAAGACCATTGGGATAACCTCCAAAATGCTGTAAATGGAAGACAGCTTGGTTTCAGCAGGAATGGGCAACATGGACAGGTCTGAAGATGACATGAGGTTGGGAGGAAGGACCAACACAACTGTAAAAACAGTTCAACAGACCACAGGCTGTGTCCGGTAGGACCGCAGTGATTGTGTGGGATTAATTCAGGGATTTCACTTACCCATAGGCTCCAGGTTAGCCAAGAATGGTATGCAGATACAGTCACAGTGTCTGTTCACCCGTGGGATGCTGCTCTGACTTTGAGCATCCTGTTCTTTAGTCTTACAGCCATGCTGCAAAGGGAAGTGCTGCCTCCGCCTGACAGAGGGAGAAAAGCCTCCAGCGGCTGGAATAGTAACTTATCCCATGGTTTCTCTGGTCTAAGCCATGCCTTGGCCTGTTGAGACCAACATGCACATGTTCACATCAAGGCGCCTTGGACACACAACAGCAGAACTGCAAACAAATTTTCAAGGGTCACAGTTACAGGAAACATTGCTGAAGAACCTATCACACCAGTCTGGGAAAGACCAGGAGACGGCCATGTGGACATGGACTAAGAATGAGCAGGCCCTGCTGTTCTAAGGTCTAGCTCTGTCCTTAGCCCTCTGTGATCTCCCTCTCCCCACACCCAGTATTACCAACCTGCTGCCAGTTGTCTGAACATCCTTCCTGCCACTTTGAGACCATTATACTTGCCATTTAACCTCCTCCGTCACCCACTGTGGTTGTGAGGCCATCTACCTCTTCCTACCGATCTCTCCCACCCTGGGAAGAGGCCCTTTTGTATCTAAGCCTGAGCCAGCTTCCTCCCACAGAAGGGCTGTCAGCTGCAGCTCCTTAGGGGACCACCCCAATGTACTTTCTGATCAACTGGAGCCTTGAAGCTCACTCACCCCGGTAAAGAATCAAAACAGGTTGTGAAGCCCCTATAAATATCAACTACATTATCCCAAAGTAATCTATTAATTTAGATTCAGCAGTCGAAAGCATCACAGTAGCAAATGATTTCTTAATGGGCATTTAGGGCTGGTTTTTAGGAGCTCCAAAGTTAAATGCACTGCTGTCTAAACCTCAGGAGAGAATGGAAACATGGAAGCACTTAAGAAGGCTGACTCCCTCATCTTTCCTAATACAGTCGAGAGAGGCCTGACTTGTATCACAAACCTTGCCCAGTTTGTGATACAAGGTTCCCCTGCTCTATCTTAAAAGAACTCCAAACAGCAATGCATCTACAAAGAATTCTGGAAGTGCCTGGGTGACCAGGGCAGGTAATGGTTAATTAACAGCAGAGGCCATCTCTCTGGTTTTTGAGTTATTAAAATGACAGTAGGTCAAGAGGAGTGGAGTGATGGTGTGGTGTGTTTGCTCCTTATGATCAAATCAGTGGAAATCAATTTTCGTCTATACACATCCATCAGCACAGGTCCATCCACTGTCTCAATGGAGCATGGTAGAGGAACTGCCCTGCCTTCCTCCCCAGGACCACCAACCATGACGACAGGCTGTGGAGCATCCAGCCTCAGAGGATGCCTTTATTTGGTCTAGGTTTTGTGTAGCCAAAAGGGCTTGTCCTGCTATAAAGTAAACCGCAAAAGGCAAGATTAAGCGGATCTTGCTTCCCAGCATTGCCGGCACACTGCTGTTTAAAGTGCTGGGCCTGAGACCTGCCAAGGCATCTCAAAAAAGCCATACATGGTATGGCTCTCCTCTCCCATCCCCACACAAAAGATGTTTTAGCAGACAGTAAACAGCAAGCTTTGTAAGTAAGCAGAAATGCTAGCAAGGACGTAAAGATGGAGGAGTTTTACCCTATGCAAGCAGAACTGTGCCCCAAATCTAATTTTAGCCTTTCCTCCCACAGGCGGACTTGGAAACAACCTTTCTTTCAAAGGAGGGTTAGTGGGTGGAAATTGGTGTTTTGCTTTTGATGGATCCTTGCCTGTTCTGGGGTTTCTCTTTGACCTCACATTGTCTCTCATCATATTTGCTGGTTAGATCGGACCTCCCCAAGCCACTCTGGAGTGTGTTCGCTGCTTCTCTGATCCCAGGAGTTGAAAAAGATCTTCATGATGGTGAAATGCTTCCTTGCATCCAATGCTACATTTTCCTGATAGTCATCATAGTCTCTGCATTTTGTAAAGGGGGGTTTTTAAGCCAATTACTTGAAACAGCAGGTCTCCCTCCACAGAAGTAGGTTTGGGTTTTCTGCTCAGATGATAAAAGCTCCCAACATTACAATCCACTTTGGAATTATTTTGTTAGAAAGCCAGCCTCTGGTTAGTGCGACTTACACCCACTGTTCCTGTCATTATTTATGACCCAAGGTCTCCCCTACATCTTTCCAATTCTCACAAATGTTCTCCCCCAGGCTACAGTCTCAGATCTTTCAGCTCTCTGCCTCGTGGTTGTCAGCCAGCCACTTCAACCCTTTGGCCATACTCTGCTGCTCACACTCCAGCTGGCCTGTGCCCCTTTCAAATGGGGTCCAGAAACAGAGCTGTGGACCATGCGAGTGTGTCGCTTTACCACCGTGCAAACAGCCAGCTATTAGTTATTACTATTCAGTCCTCATCTCCCCTGACTCCAAGGACAGGCTGCAGCTGTTCAGTGAGCCCTAATTGGTGCTGATAAACTGTGGTGGCAGGAAAATACATGACAAATCTGCTCAGTGATGCATGTAAAAAGGGGATTTTAGTAAATTTATTCATGACAAACCCTGCTTTGGTAAGTCAAATAGAGTCGGGGGTGGGAGCTTCTTGGTCCTCGCTGCCCATGAGCTGGGAAAACTGGCCTGATCTGCACTGGGGTGCAATGTTTTCAACCTCAAATGTGGATGTTAAAATATCATACATTTTGTTGGATGTCTGTACTGGTTCAGAACAAAGACAGATTTCACTAGGGGGCAAATTCTTTCCTAACTGTATATTCTAAGTGCCTTGAAGGTGGGTTTTAAATGCCATTTGAGGTTCCCCCCCATACTTCTTAATGTTTTCATTTGAAGTAGACAAGTTGGTCAGATCAGAGGGACTCAAGTCATTAAAAAGGTCATGGGTAGACAGTGTCAGCATTACCAAAATGCCAAAAAGGGGTGTCTTCTCTATAATGAGCCGAGAAATAGTTTAAGAGCTAACACTGTTTACCGTAAGCAATAATATTCTCAACATTGTATAATGTTAAAAAGGGACTGCTATAGATGTGTCACTGGTCAGCTAACTCCTTGGACAGAATGACTTGGTGAACTAGTTCAGATGCACATACAACAGAGCAGCTGATGGACAAGGGCTTCTGTGCTGCCATTGTGGGAGGCCTGATCCTACTTCCCAGGTAGAATCAGAATGTTCTGGCCATCCTGAAGATGGATCCCCAGCCCGTCTGTGTTTCCTTTCCCGCAACCACTTTTCCAAGTTGAATGCCATCAGTCACAAATTAGCTCAAACAGCCTCTCACTCTGAAACCAGAGACCTGTGTGAACCACTCGTGGAAGAACTCTTGCAAGGCTGTCTGAAATAAACCATGGATGCATACGGTAGGTTCAGACACATCACATCTCTACACATGACATGGTTAAACCAACACAGCAGAATCTGCCTAATAATAAAGTAGTTCATTGCGATTTATGGTTTTATTAGTATTTATTTTTAGAAAAAAGAGAAACTTACAAGATGCAAAGTCTCATACAATATGTTATTGTTGGTTGCCAAATACCAGCCCTGCCTTGTGACTCAGAGATGGAGACAACATGGACAGCAGGAATGTGCTGGAGACTGATCATGGACACAGAGACTACACCACAGTAGACTTGAGGACAGATGATGCTGGGTCAGCCTGTTCCAACAGCAAGCCAAGACATGATAGGAAGCAAGGAAACCATGGACCTCTCTCCACAGGGGAGGCATAGGTGTGTACCAACCGGGAGCATCCCCCATCCCATAACACCCACTACCCCATCAGACCACAGCATTACAGGAAATGGGATGGTCCTTTGGTGTTTTTCTGCAGGGGTATTCAGGTTCCCAGTGTCTTATTTCTGATTTTCTTTTCACATTTGAGTCCTGAATTCTTAAAGCAGTGTAGGGGCTTAGCATCTTGAATTTTTCAGGATCCGGTTCTGCCCAATGGTAATTTGCTAAAAGGAACAAAGAGAAGACATTGCTAAGACAAACTGCAAAACCTGCTTTCAAAACCTATCTCTAGGCCCAGAAGCATTAAGAATTAGCTGAAGGAATCACTTCAAACTCACACAAAGACACGGATCACAGTGCCTCACTTAACTATGAAAATCTAGTAACTTGTGATATGTAAACCCAAATACCTTCTCACCAAAGTATCTCCACAATAACCTTAATATTTGAGCTCTAAAAGATACTAAATCAAATTACCAAACACAGTTCTTTGTTTAGTTTGGGGGGTTTTGTTTTATTTTGTCTTCATTTTTTGAGACAGGATCACATCCTATAGTCCAGGCTGACTTAGAAATCACCATGTAGTCTGAGGCTGCCCCTGAGCTTACAGTAATTTTCCTACCTAAATCTCCTAAAATTACAGGTTTAAACTACCATGCCCAGATCTGAATATACTTGTAAATGGCCTTTGCATCAAAGAGAACTCTCAAGGAAAATTGAAGTGTATTTTGAAGTATATGAAAAAGAAAACACAACATACCAAAGCAACTGTAATAGTCACCTTAGGAGGAATTTCATAGCATTTAGCATTTATGCTGGGGGGGAACTGTCAAATTCATAATCTGAGTTTCTACCTTAAGAAAGAAAAATGATACAAGCAGAATAATCCTCAAAACAAATTTAATCAAGAGAATAACAAAGAGAGACAGAAACCAATGAAATTTCAAGTAGAAAATAACAGAAAAATAAATAAAAATACCAATAAAACCAATATACCTAGCATTGGGGTTTTTATTTGAGAACCTATGGCTTATGGGAGGAACATTATCCCTGATGTAAGGTAATTCCAATTAAACTCTTTGATATGATACACACACACACAAGTGTGTGTATAATATATGTATGTGTGTATGTATGAATAGTGTAAAATAATAAGTTTCTATATGGATTTTCAAACAAACTTAGCATTTTTACCCCTCCCTAACCCACTCCTCTGTCCTGCCTTCCCATCCGAGTACTAGGTATGGGATATCTTCCCTCAAGTCTGGGGCATACAAGAAACCACAAAACAATACAAACCATTGCTTATAGTCACCCACCAGAATTCGATTATAATATACTGTTGCTGAAGACACCACACACTTTGGTCACAGGGCATGGAGAAAGCAAACTGGAACTGACTAACAAGCTTCCTCCCAGATGGCTAGCTTTCACAGTCCTGGAAGGTGTTATGCAGACTGTTGGGGATTCAAAGGAAAAGGCCACTAACCTACTCCCCGCTGTGAACCCTGTGATCTACAATAACCATCAGTGTGGCAAAATATGTCCATGCTTGCAACACAGACAAGACTTCTATGGGAATAACCAGCCAGGCTCTGTTTTCTTAAGGCTCACTCCACAGGGTGGAACACATACCTGGTACTATGAATCTGTCCAACAAGTCCTGGTTTAGGAACTCATAAGCCCCAGAAATGAACCTACTACTATTATTTTGCTAAATGGACATAGCACCAAACTGTTTTTAAACTCATATTTCTATACACATAGATTAGTACAGGTCTCAGATCTTATCTCTGTGGAATGATGCAGATACAACTGGTCAAAGTGTAAAGAATGGGTGAACATGGAGTACTCAGCCACAGATGGGGCATCTATGTTGTATCCTCTCTCCACAAGGCTCAAGGACCATTGTGGAAGAGAAGGCGCAAAGACTGTAAGAGTCAGGCTGGGGAAGAGCAGAGGGAGACAGTGTCTTCTAGACATGACAGAACTACGGCACTCATGAGCTCACAGTATCTGCGGTTTCTGCAGAAGAGCAAGCCAGTCATTGTTCCAGCACAGAGGATGAGGCTGTGAGCCCCACCCCTCATGGAAGAGCTACTGACACCTGGTTGCTTCTGGAGAGAGTCCATTTTTCTTTAAGGGTTTGGCACTTAGTGGTTGGTCACACTTCAGTGGATGGCCCCAAACTCATGAGTATATAGTAGCACAAATTGGACTCAGGGTTATTTTGTGTGTGTGTGTGTGTGTGTGTGTGTGTGTGTGTGTGTGTGTGTGT
>LOJH01030182.1:0-17192 GCA_001685095.1 Ellobius talpinus
GCGTGGCTATAGGGTGGGCGAGGCTATAGGGTAGGTGAGGCTACAGGGTGGGCGTGGCTATAGGGTGGGCGAGGCTATAGGGTAGGTGAGGCTACAGGGTGGGCGAGGCTACAGGGTGGGTGTGGCTATAGAGTGGCAAACAGAACAAGATCAAACAAACAAAACCCAGAGTAACAGGGTAAACCTTTCAGATTTGGAGGGTCCCTGTGAGACAGCCAGGAACTGCAATGGGAAAGGCCCACCAGGCAGAGGAAAGAACAGACCCAAAGGAAGAGAAAAATTTGATGTGTTTGATAATAGCAAGGACATCTTCCTTATTTTTGTTCCAGATACTTCCTGTCTCTCCCTAGCCTCAGCCCAAG
The DNA here is from genome assembly GCA_001685095.1 of Ellobius talpinus. Taxonomy (NCBI): domain Eukaryota; kingdom Metazoa; phylum Chordata; class Mammalia; order Rodentia; family Cricetidae; genus Ellobius; species Ellobius talpinus. Next base: position 363 of record LOJH01030182.1, read on the forward strand.
GGGCAGAAAGTCACTTCAAGAAGCTAGTCCAGTCAGGAGTGGTGGCACACACACCTTTACTCTCAGCACTCAGGAGGCAGAGGCAGGTGGATCTCTTAGTTTGAGGCCAGCCTGGTCTACAGAGTGAGGTCCAGGACAGCCAGAGCTACACAGAGAAACCCTGTCTCAAACAAACAGAAAAGGAAAGCAGAATAGCTGTCTAGCTTGTTCTTCCATCTCCTCCCCTTTGTTTCCTGTGTGTATTCAAGCCCTGGGAGGACAGGGTGATGCTTGGAGTTTTTGGGAGCCCATGGCACAAAATCCTGAGCAGGAAACTGAGTGTGGTGGCAAGAGTTTATAATCCCAGCACTTGGAAGGTGAAGGAGGCTTGTGAGCTGGAAGCCAGTGTGCCCTATGAAGTGAAACTCTATCTCAAATAAGCAACAAAACAAAATAAAAATGAAACGAAAACAGCCATGTCTAGAGTGGGCATGCAGAGCAGAATTAAAAGAAACAAGTAGGCTAGGGACCTCGATATTAAAGCTGCCTTTCCCAACCGCATAAGATCAAGGGCATCCTGTGGGCTGAGCTGCCAAGATGAGATGCAGGCTTTGCCATCCTTTGCAGCTTAAGGGATACAACTTCCACCCATTTGGGGCATGGAGAATACAGATATGGGGTGAGGAGTTGCAATAGAAATTTCTCTTTAAAAATGTGTGTTCCTCTGTGTGTGTGTATGTGTGTGTGGTGGGGGGCCCGCATGCCATGGTGTGTGTATGTGTTCCTGTGTGTGTGTGTTCCTGTGTGTGTGTTCCTGTGTGTGTGTTCCTGTGTGTGTTCCTGTGTGTGTGTTCCTGTGTGTGTTCCTGTGTGTGTGTTCCTGTGTGTGTTCCTGTATGTGTGTGTTCCTGTGTGTGTGTGTGTGTGTTCCTGTGTGTGTGTGGTGGGGGCACGCATGCCATGGTGTGTGTGTGTGTGGTGGGGGGCACGCATGCCATGGTGTGTGTATGTGTTCCTGTGTGTGTATATGTGGGGGGGCATGCATGCCATGGTGTGTGTATGTGTTCCTGTAGGGGGGCACGCATGCCATGGTGTGTGTATGTGTTCCTGTGTGTGTGGTGGGGGACACGCATACCATGGTGTGTGTATGTGTTCCTCTGTGTGTGTGTGTGTGTGTGGTGGGGAGCACGCATGCCATGGTGTGTGTATGTGTTCCTGTGGGGGGGCACGCATGCCATGGTGTGTGTGTGGAGGGCAGACACCAAGCTGCGGGAGCTGGTTCTTTCCTCCTGTCATGTGGGTCTCCAGGATGGGGCTCCAGGCTTTGCAGCAGGTGCCTTTACCCTGGTGAGCCAGCTCACCAGACTGCAATACAAATACCTGGTGGAGAATGTTTGATGTTAAAAGTGAGATTTAAGTTAGAATGAAGAAGGAGGGGGGACTTCCTAAAGGGAAAGTGGGCATTTACAGACATGGGGCTCCCCCTTCCCAGAGAGAGGTTCAAGGTCTGCGGGCAGGTTGGGAAGGGGGCTGCAGGGTGGTTTAGAGGTAGGGTGCTGGCTTGCCTGGGTTTAGAGCAGATAGGTAGGGGCTAGCAAAAAGACACTGAATGGCCATGAGTGGGTGCCAAGGGTCATGCGTGGCAGGGCAGGTGAGGTGTGGAGGGAGTTCGAGGCCACCAGGTTCCAGGTACCCGTGGTTCTCATGAGGGAACAGAAGCAGTCCATTTCCTGGTTCTCCCTCTTCCCTGTCACCCTCAGGAACTTAGGCACCAGCTCCCCCAATGGCACTGACTGGTGGGGTGGGGGCCCCCATGAGCAGCCTCAGGGGGCAGCAGCTGGTGAGTCAGGAGGAATCTGTGTGCTCAGCAAACAGCAGCCTTAGTGTCCAAGGGCTGCCTCCTCCCTCATCAATCAGCCTTGGCCAAATGTCCCTGCATTCCCACCACCCCAAGGGGACTGGGGCTGGGCCAGGGTCCCCAGGGGAGTGAGAAGGGGATGGGTGTGGGGAGCTGGGGTGGGGCTTAGGGCTTCCACCCATTGGCCTGTGTTCTCTTCTCTTTGGAAGCCCTCAGTTCTTCAGGTCTTGGAAAGACTCTTGCCTGGCCCCTGCCACTGTGGGGGCATCAGCTACAAATCACCTGTGGGGGGCTGCTGGTGGAGAAAAGGGGAGAGGGATGAGCCAGGGTTATAGAAGAACCCGCTCTAGTTCTCATGGGACTAGTCCAGGGATGGTCAGCAGGGAGGTTGCTGGCACAGAGACCCTGTCTCCCAGACTGGCCTCTTTCCTGATGGATGCTCTGGTTAGCCAGTGGAGACTCTGACCCCCTGAACATCTGTCTTTTCACCTTCTCTTAGCACTCAAACCTCATGCCCTGCTTCCTACTAAGATCTAGAGGTATAGCACCCCACTTCACCCAAAATTTGCTATTACCCACTGGGGACTGTGACTTGTAGATCTTAGCCTCTGGCTCCCTCTCCCCCTCAGCCCCTTACTCCCCTCAGGGACCCAGGCGTCCTGCCCACTCCCTTCACCATAGCAACCATTCTTCTTGGAGTTGCTTAAGACTTTAATATCATTTCATTAAGTCAGTAAGTTCAGGGAAGGTTGGGAGTATAAAGGGACAAGGAAGGAGTGGGCCAAAAAGGACCAAGGTAGGGGGGAAGACAGGAAGAGGCCCCTCTTCTCCGTGGAGATGGCTCTGAGAAATCAAATATTGACAGTGAGAGAGCAGGCCTTATTAAATCTGGGGCAGGGGTGTGTGGGGGTAGCTGTGGGAATGGCTGGATGCCTGGGTTCCGAGGTTGATGAAGGTTCTGGTAGGAGAGAAGTCAATAGTTGGAAGGATGCACTCAGGATAAGGGACTCCAAGGTACAACTGGTCAGTCCCTATCCTTTGGATGTGCTTGGGCTTGCCACTCTGGCTGCGTCTCAGCTGTCCCCTAGATCCCCTAGGGACAAGTCCCACATCACAGCTGTGGCCGCCCCCTTCATCCTTTCCCTCTACCTCCACCTCTGTTGATGAGCTTTGGCAGCGTTTAATCGGATTGAGCAGTAATTAGCAAAGCAAGATGTTTGATTACCTCTTTAGCATAATGTGGGGGGCTGGGATCCCTAGGCACAGCCACAGTTGAGAGCGGAGTCAGAAGAGAAAAAGGGTCTATGCAAAGTTCCTTTCCCTGAGGGATTTGTGAACCTGCCCTTGAGGTTCCCCACCCTAAGCCTCCCCACAAATTTCCAGTCCTTTGGGATTTTTCCCTTGGGATTCTGACCAGCCACATGGCCTCTCTCTGCCATCTGGTTGGAAGATTACCTATGTGTTCTAGCTCCCGTGTGCTGTGCAGCTGGCTTTAGGGTGTGGCAAGGCCTCTTTCCTTCAGTCTCTACTTCAGCAACAGGAGTCTGGGCTGGGCCGGAAGACCGACCACACGAATCAGAGCCCAGACAGAAACCCATCTTCAGGATAATTGTGGTAGCCAGATGTGGTGGCACACCCCTGTAATTCTAGCACCCAGAAGGCAGATGCAGGACTAAATGTTTGGGAGTTTGAGGCCAGCTTGAGCGAATGGCGAAGGCGGTGGTGTATGTAATGGAGGAATTGTAGATTATGGAATGATGGTGGGTCGGGTCAGGATGTGGATAAATACATTGGCCTTCAGGAGTACGAGGGACTGCCACTTCCGGCAGGGCTAGACTGGCAAAATGAGACCTGTCAGGTGTGAAAATGGAGGGACTGGGGTTCCAGCTTCTCTTTCCATCCAGCAAAGAAAATGTCATCAATTTAGCTCCTCATGGAAATGCAATCAGTGGGCCCGCTGCTGGCTTTGTCTTAATTAGGCACTATTGATGGAAGCAGGGAGGGCGCCTCCCTATTTCCATGATTCTGCTTCCTCGCGGCATTTCCCACGTCTCCCTAAAGCGTCTCGTGACCTCAAGCACAGCTGTTTTTTACGCTTTCCAGCCACCAGGACGCGTGGCGCCCCCTAGCACCCGCTCAGGTCTGCCCCTCCAGCGCTCTCCAGACTGCGCTGGGACGCAGCCTTTGTTCCTATGGAGAGCAAAGCTCCTCCCCGGCAGGGTCACCTTCCCGGGGAGTCCCCGCCTCTCGTTCGCCCCCCCAAACCAGCGCGTGGCTTTTAAAAGCCAATCCTCAGATTCAAAAAAATTCCAGTTCCAGCCTTCACTCGTTTCCCCCGCCCCGTGCCTCCCAGCAACCCTAGACCCCAATCCGGGCTAAGAAGCGGGAGCAGCAGGAGGGCAGGGGTGCTCCAGCCCCGGTTTTTCCCCTGGACCCAGCTGCAGCCCTGGCTGCCTGGAAATCCTGGAGAGGTTTCTAGAAGGCGAACGAGCCTCACAGGCGAGACCCCGAGCGCCACCTGCTGGACCCGTGCAGGCCGGAGCCCATACACCTGGGGGCCAGGGTCGGGCGTTTGGGTCCCCCGTCTTTTCCACGTCCTGCGAGACGGTGTCACATTGTTTTCAGTCCCAGCCCTTCCAGCTTAGTCCTCAAATACAGCCCGGAGCCGTACCCCGCACCTTCGGCCCCCAGATTTAGTAGCTGTCGAAACCCTAGGCACCCTTGCCCTATAGTCTCAGGTCCACGCGGGAAAGACTCTCGTGGGGTGGGGCCGCAGAGCAGTGCGCCTGCGCAGTGTCCGCAGGTTCCGCAGACCCACCACTTACGCTCTCTGCCCCGGGTTGCCATGGCGACGCGTGCAAGCAGGCGCGGGCTCTGGAGGGCCACGCGGGGCAGCTTCTTGGTTGGTGTGACCCAACCGTCGGTCTAGGGAGGAGAGGGTCGGCGTTGTGAGGTGTGTGTCGGGGCAGAGGGAAGGAAAGAATGCTGGGGAGAAGGGGCAGCAGCTGTGGAGGAAGCAGGAACTGGGACAGAGAGGGCGTGGGAAGGGACATCTGGTGGGGCAAGAGGAAGAGGAGCAGTTAGGGGTGCAGTCAAGATGGGGCAGTTGTGTGAGGGAGATACCGCCAACTGGTGACCAGTTTGGAGAGCGGGCGGGTCCTGAAGTATTTTCTAGCAACCCCAGGGAGTCCCGTACTGGGACAGTTCTTCCTCAGGCCTGTAGTGTGGGCCCCCGCTATGATGTCTCCCGTGGCTCCAGTTTGAGGCTCAACAGAGCTAGACGTTTCCCCTGAGACTGATGAAGGAAGCCGCATTCTTGTAGTTGGTTTTATTGATTTGTTGGCCTAACAGAACGGTTTTCCTTGGAGCAAAGGAAATTCATAACCCATGATCAATGCCTGTGGCAGCCTGTGGGGATGAGGAGGGGAAGCCACAGGTGGCTGCCAGGCCCTCGCTGAAGGAAGAGGGAGTGCCCAGGATCCTAAAGTGTGTTCCTGGGGATTCTGAGTCCTGCCAGGGTTGTTCCCCCCACCCTTTTATTTGAGCACCGAAAGGGTCTTTCTCGTGTCCTCAATTCCTAGTCACCATTGCACAATTTGAAATTCATTATTGGGTGGCTTTTGCCCTTTCTTGGTCCCAGACTATTCTCAAGGACTTTTGGAATATAGTGACCCTGCTGTTCTATACTTGGTGTAGCTTAAGAATTCACAGTACACACAAAACAGGATCCCCACCCCTTGGGAGTTAAAAACTAAAGTGTCTTGTGTAAATGTTGTTCTTTGTTTCAGGCTGTGGAGATTTTAGTGTGGGTAGGAGGAGCGCTTTTCTATTTAAATAGGGAGGAAAGGAGGTACCCAGGAAGGTCGTCTGGGTTTGAGTCAGTGCCTCAACCCAGTGACAAGGACAATGGGTGGGAACTGTGGGGTCCCTATTCTCCTTCATGGGCCTTCTCTTATTCAGGATCCGGTAGGTGGTGTGGCTGAAGGTTTGGGTGAACATACCTCAGCTTTGTTCCTGATGATTGAACACTTCCCATACTCCTCATTAGCAGGGTGTTTGTTATCTTAAAAAAAAGATTTAGTTTACCTGTACACATTTGTATGCAAATATGCATGTGGGTACCAGGGATTCAACTCAGATCATCAGTCTTGTTGGCAAGCACCTTTTCTTACTGAGCCATCTGACCTGTCCCAGGCTTTGATTTTTAATCTGATTCTTTGGAGAAATTTGGGTTATCCCAGGGGAAAAAAGCAAGGACTCCATGATCCCTCTCTCTTTTTTAATTCAATGTTTGAAGTCTAACCCAGGCCTTGCACATTTAAGCAAGCACTTTACCGTAACCCACAGCTTCAAGGTTCTATTGGGTATAGGCCCTGAGTGCATAGCAGAGTGTTGGTATCCCCAGAAAAGATGATCATCTTGGGTGTCTCACTCGGTTTCTGAATCCAGAAGTGACTGTGTCTATTGGGAGGCTGGATTAGGGTGGATCTGGGGGTGGACTTGTGGCACCCATGTACCTGGAGGTTTTGCCTTCAAGATGTCTAGCAAAACTGAGAAGAAGCGAAAAATGGGTGGCCGGGGAGGTGCCCAGGCAGGCCAAGCTGGCCGAGCTGCTCATTCTGCTGTGGCCGCGGGAGCTGCTGAGGCTGCCCTGCTCTCTAATGACCCTGAGCCAGAGCCTGAGTCCACCAAGGAGGAGTCTGGTGAGTACTTGCTGTAGCAGAAGGTACTTAGAAATGCAGGACAGGGAAGACTGGAGAGGCTTCTCGAAGAGACAAGGTCTCTCTGTGTAGCTCTGGGTAGTGTTAAACTAGCTATGTAGACCAGGCAGACCTGGAGCTCAACAGAGATCTGCCCATCTTTACCTTACACATCCTGGCATTAAAGGTGAGCACCACCATGCCCAACTCAGGAATGTCTTGGGGCTGGGGAGCAGGACCAAGAAGCAGGCTAATGTGACATTGTATCTTAAGACTTCAGCAGAACCTCTGCCCTCCTCATTTTTGTTTATTCTTTTCTTTTTATATGTGCACGTGTCTTCTTCCTGGCCAGCCTCCTATTTATTCTGTCTTAAATTTCCCATCAGCGTACCAGGAGTTCACCAGCCAATGCTTTCTCTAGCCTCTTCCTCATTTCAAGTGTTCTGGCTGTTCCCACCCCACTGTAGAGGGTTTGATCTCGTCCTTTTTCCTATTTTCACCCTGGGTGGCAAAACAAATAGTGTTTTTCTTCCATTAAGCCCATCACCATGGAGACCCCGCCTGCTTTGCCACCCTTTGAATCCTAAGCCCGGCTGACGCCTTCCACCATCTGTTGAAAGCTCCTGTGTTTTCTTCCTCATCTTGGCAGAGACTTGGTAGATTGTGGAGGTTCAGGTTCAGGGTGACAGGAAAAGAAGCCTACATGGAGGGAACAAAGAGCTTAAATAGGCTGCCTCTCGTGGATTTGCTCCTGGAGCCAGCGTGGTTGGAGGGCTTGGGGGTCTTGGTTGCTGCCAATTGTCTTCCCTTTAGATCTCTGTCCAACGGACATGAGACAGCGAGCCAGGTGTAACCCTCACCTTTCGAATGGGGTTCGCTGATATTGTTAGTATCCTGTAAGGAAATAGAATCTTCTGCTAGTTTTTTTTACATTTCTTTATTTAATAATGATGATTATTATTTTATTATATGTATTAGGGTCTTGCTTGCATGTTTGTCTGAGCACATCACATGTGTGTCTTGTGCCTGAGGAGGCCAGAACATTGGATCCCTGGAACTCGAATACAGACTATGAGCCCCCATGTGGCTGCTGAAACAAACCTAAGTTCTCTAGAAGAGCAACCAATGCTCTTAACCCCTTGAGTAATCGCTCCAGCCCCTCTTTATTACATTATTTACTTCTACATTTAGTGTGTTGTGTGTGTGCCTGCTCATGTCATGGTGAATATGTAGAGGCCAGAGGACAGCTTGTGGGCCTTGATTCTTCCCTTCTGCAGCGTGGGTTCTAGGGATCAAACTCAAGTCCTCATGTTTGGTGCCAAGCACCCTTATCTGCTGATCCGTTCCCCACCCCCTCTTTCTTCCTCCGGTGTTAAGGGTCGAGTCCAAGGCTTCATACATGTCAGGCAAGTGCTCTACCACTGAGCTATATTGCCAGCTAGTATCCTCCTGTACTTGGAATAGACTTGGGGCTGTGGGCATGCTAGCCCCCCCCACACTCTGAGATAGGGGTTTTCCCAGCAGGGCTTTGAACTCTATCTTTCTTTTTCAGTCTTCCAGAATCTGGGACTATAGACCCGAGCCACCATTCCTAGATCCTTATTAATATTAATATTGGTGGTTAAGAGATTAAGCGCAGGTCTAGGGGAAAGGTCCATGAACCTCCTCTAGGATCTAGCATTACAGACGAGTGCAGCGATATCGTCTCTGATGGTTCATGTGCTCAGTTAAAAGCAGTTTAAATTTGGCTGGCTCCACGAAGCCTGCTACCAGGGGAGGCAGCAGGGAAGGTGTGGTTTGGAGAAAATCTGAGAAACAAAGGGGAAATACTTCAAAATGGATGCACCAGCCTCCAGATACCACAGAAAACTTGTCTCTCTCTTTTAAAAAACTTTTTTCCTTTCTTTTTAATGTTTGTTTAAAACAGGGTCTCTGTATGTAGTCCTGCCTGTCCTGGAGCTTGCTGTGTAGACCGGGCTGGCCTTGAAGGAACAAGAGATCCACATGCTGGGATTAAAGACGTGCACTGTCATACCTGGCTCTTAAAAGCTCTTACCCGTTAAAAAATTATTTTATTTTTAAAGGCTTTTAATTGTGTGTGTGTGTGTGTTTGTGCACACTAGTACAGTGTTAGAGGAAGCCAGAGAGAGTGCCTTACTCTCTGGAGTCGAAGTTATAGGTAGTTGTAAGCCATTTTATGTGCATGCTGGGAACTTGGGTCCTCTTCAAGAGCAGTTTATTTTCTTAACCCCCGAGCCATTTCTTTAGATTCCCTTGCTTTAAAAAAATTACATCTCTTTACATATGTGTGTTTGTATGTGTGTATTTGTGTATGTGTGCGCATACATGGGTGTGGAGGCCAGAGGTCGACAACATTGGGTGTCATGCTCAATCACTCTCTTCTGTTTCTTCTTATTAATATTTCAGACAAGATCTCTCAGTGAACCTGTGGCTTGCTGCTTGGCTAGACTGGCTGTCTAGCAAGCCCTAGGGATGCTTTCATCTCTGCTTCCCCAACAATGGAGTTCTAAGGGTGCACATCCAGCTGTTCACATGGGTGCTGGGGATCCAAGCACAGGTTTGCACAGAAAACTCTTCCCTGACCGAATCCTCTCTAGCTCCCAGAGAGCCTTTTTACATTGTGGTGAGGGCAGGGCTGGAGAGATGGTTCAGAGATTGCGAGCTTGTACTGATCTTGCAGAGGACCTGGGTTCAGTTCCTTGTACTAAGTCAGGTGACTCCCAACTGCCTGTAACTCTGGCTCCAGTGTATCAGCTACCCTCTTCTAGACTGTAAGGATACCTACATACTTATGCACATGTGCATACATACACACACATAAAACAAATCTTAAAAAATAAAGTTCCTGGGGCTAGAAAGATGGGTCAGCAGTTAAGAGCACTGACTGCTCTTTCAGGTTTGATTCCCAGCACCCACATGGTGGCTCACAACTATAACTCCAGTTCCAAGGGATCTGATGACTTCTCTCCTCCATAGCCACCAGGTACACATGTGGTACACACACATATATGCCGGCAAGACAACCACACACATAAAATAATAGTAACTAAATTCTCTTCTTTTTGGTACTGGGAGTTGAACCCTGGGCGTGGGCACACATTCTACTTTTGAGCCACACCCTGAACCCTCATGTCCTTTTCCTTAGGTTTCCTTCAGTTACCATTAATAGGAAAATTCTAGTCGGGTTTATAGTTCCTTTTCTGTATGTCTGAAAAACTCTAGCGAGGAACAGGGAAGATGGCTAGGAGGCTAAAGGCAGTTACCTCCAAGCCTGGTGACCCGAGTTCCACCTTTGGGACGCATGGCAGAAGGCAAGAACCGACTCCTACAAGCTGTCCCCTGACTGTCATATGCACATTGTGGCACCTTTGTGCCTGCCCCCACCCCTATGCAAATAAATAATGTATAAAAAAACCCCTCAAATCTACTTGCAAATTCCCAACCCTATAAAGTCTGGCATCTAAACTTACTCGGTGGTGAAGCCTAACCTAGACTGACTCAAGGGTATTTATGATCTGCTCAAGCCACTTAGTATACATAGTCATATATTTTACTATGGAATGGCAGTCAGGGGTTCCATACCAAACCATGTTGCATTACTTTTGTAGGCCAACTTGGCCTTCAACCTTCTGTGTAGCCAAAGTTGACCTTCAACTTCTGATTCCCCTGCCTTCACCTTCTGAGTGTTGGGGTTATAGGAATGTGCCAACTGAAGATTAAACCCAGGGGTTCATACATGCTACACAGGCACTCTGCCAACTTAGCTGCATCCCCTAGCCCCTATGTTACATACTATTTGACACTTTTAAATCTTTTTTGTTTTGTTTTGTTTTTGGAAACAGAGTTTCTCTGTGTAACAGTCCTGGCTGTCCTGGAACTCACTCTGTAGACCAGACTGGCCTCGAACTCATAGAGATCCAGCTGCCTCTGCCTCTCAAGTGCTGGGATTAAAGGTGTGTGTCGCCATCACACCCAGCAGCACTATGATTATTGTTGTTATTTATTTGTATGGATGTGTGCCTTTGTACCTGCATGTGTCATGGCACCTGTGTACAGAGCCGTTCTCTCCTCCTCCCAGTGTGGGCTCCTGGGATTGGACTTGGGCTTTTATTTATTTTTTTTTAAATATTTATTTATTTATTATGTATACAATATTCTGTCTGCNGACCTTTGGAAGAACAGGCAATGCTCTTAACCGCTGAGCCATCTCTCCAGCCCGGACTTGGGCTTTTAGACTCGATGGACAAGTGCATTTAGCTACTGGGTTATCTTGCCAGCACCAGCATTTTTTGTTTTTTTAAAAGATTTATTTTATTTTTAATGGCTTATGTGTATATGTGTGTGCATCTATGTATGGGTATTGTTCATGTGTGTGCATATGCCTGAGGAGACCAGAGGCGTAGAAAGTTAAAGGCAACTGTGAGCCATCTAACACATGTGCTGGACATTAAACACTGCAAGAGAAGTATGTGCTCTTTTATTTATATATATATTTTGAGGCAGGGTCTCACTATGCGGTCCTGGCTGGTTTGGAACTCACTGTGTGGACCGGGCTGGCCTTGAACCCACAGAGACTTACCTGTCTGTCCCTGCCTCCCGAGTGCTTGTGTGCATGTTTTTAAGATGATCGTATGAGGCTCAGGCTGGTCTGAGCTGCTTCTTCTACCTCTGCTCTCTCTCCGCTGGGAATATGTAACTGTGGGCACCACCATTCTTGGGTTTCATACAGCAATTTTAAAATCAAACATGTTAATAGGGCACAATCCAAAGATACACTCATTTGATGCTTATATGCTGAGGATCGATGCCAGGAAAATATTAAGGTCTTTGTTTTCTATAATTAAACCATTATGTTTTTACAAGAACAGAAAACTTCATGTGTATAGTAAAAACCCTGCAATTCATAACATCCAATATTCTCCAATCTGAGCTGAGGTGTCTCACGCAGTGTTTCTTGGCAATGTGTTGGTGGTACGTGCAGCATGGTGTGTGTGTGTGTGTATGTGTTTAGGATCAAGGCTGCAGTGAACTTGCAGGGTGCAGCATGGGCAGCGGGTGACAGCCACTGGATGCACCTTGGGTTCATTGTGTGTTTGATTTTCTAAGTTTTCAAGAGAAAACTTATTATATTTCATTTTTATTTATTTGTTTCCTGTGTGTGCATGTGGTGTGCATGTGCCACAGTGCGGGAGTGAGGTCAGAGGACCAGTTGTTGGAGCCAGTTCTCTCCTTCCACCATGTGGAGCTCAGAGATGAAACTCAGAGCACCAGGCTGGTGACATGGACCTGTACCCGCCAAGCCCTCTTGCTGACCATTAAGTTAATTTTGATCAGAAACCTCTTCCTGTTGCCCCATCTTCTGTTATGCAACCTCATATGGGGTTGCAACCCACGGTCAAGAGGCTGGACCCTAAAGCATACAACCCACTGGTTTTTGACATATTTAAAAGCTGTACAACCATCAGTGCCGTCCGATTTTAGAACAGTTCAGCCTCCCGAAAGAAAGCCACTTAAGCACCTTGACAAATTGGTGCCAGGAGACTCCTGAATCTTTTCTGCTTTTTTTTCCCCGAGAGTGTATATGTGTGTTTGTGCGTATGCATATATTTAATGTATGTGTATGTATGCATTTATATATGCATATATGTATGCATGCATCTTGGTTTGACCTTTTTTGTTTGTTTTTCAAGACAGAGTTTCTCTGTGTAACAGTGCTAGCTGTCCTGGAACTCGCTCTGTAGACCAGGCTGGCTTCAAACTCACAGAGATCTGCCTGCCTCTGCCTCCTGAGTGCTGGGATTAAAGGCTTGCACCACCATCGCTCAGCTTGGTTTGACTTTTATTGCTGTGATAAAACACTGACCAAATCCAACCTAGAGAGGGAATGACCCATTTGGTTTAGATGTCCTGATCACAGTCCGTCATTAAGAGAAGCCAAGCAGGAACTCAAGCAGGGCAGGAACTGGGGGCAGGAACCAGAGCATCGGCCATGGAGGAATGATGCTGCCTACCGTGGCTTACTCAGCTTGCCTTTTAGACTTTTTTAATGTGTATGGAGGTTTTACTTGCATGTATATCTGTATTACACAGGGGCCAGAAGAAAGTGTCACCTAGAACTGGAGTTACAGATGCGTGTTAGCTACAATGTGGTTGCTGGGAATCAAACCTGGGTCCTCTGGAAGAGCAGCCAGTGCTCTTAATGCTGAACCATCCATCGCTCTAGCTTAGCCTCTTGGCTTACTTTTTTTTCATACAACCCAGAAGCACTTGCCCAGTGATGGCCACCCATAGTGGGCTGGCATTCCCTGGCATCAATTATTCATCAAAAAATTCTCCCACAGACTTACCTACAGGCCAGTTTGATGGTGGCATTTTCTCAACTGAAAGTCCATCTGCTCAGGTGACTCTGTGTCAAGTTACAAAATGACACCACCACCAATAAAACCCTAACCAATGCAGTATGTGTGTATCTGCGTGGGTGTGTCTGTGTATGCACGTGGGTGTGCCTATGTAGTGTGTCTATATATGTGTGTGTGGGTATGTCTGTGATGTGTGTGGGTGTGTCTATGTATGCACGTGGCTGTGTCTGTGTATGTGTGTTGGTGTGTCTGTGTATGCGTGTGGATGTGTCTGTGTATCTGTGTGTTTGTGTATGCGTGTGTGTGTATGCATGTGGGTGTGTCTATGTGTGTCTGTGTATGCGTGTGGGTGTGTCTGTGTATGTGTGTGTCTACGATGTGTGTGGGTGTGTATGTGTGCATGTGTATGTGTCTGTATGCGTGTGTGTGTCTGTGTGCATGTGAGTGTGTGTGTGTGCGTGTGCATGTGTGTGTGTATATATACACATTTGGGCTTGTGAATGCGATGGATACATGCCACAGTGTGCCACAATGGTCAGAGAATGACCTCATGGCTGGTCCTTGTCTTCCACCTTCTTTGATACAAAGTCTCGTTGTTGTTTTTCTGCTGCACACCAGCCTAACTGGTCCACAAGCCTCTGAGATGCTCCCGTCTCTGTGTCCCTTCTCCCTGTGACAAGGCTGGGATTACAGAAGCTTGGACTACAGCGTTCTGCTTCACACGGGTTCTCAAGATTCCTAGTTAGGTCCTCTCTTTACTTTATTCATTTAATTATCTTTTGAGACAAGATCTTACCCAGTGCTTAAGTTTGTGTCATTCTCCTGATTGTCTTCCGAGTGTTGAATCACAGGGTGACCCACTGTGCCCTGCTGGATGTTTGTTTATTCTGAGGCAGGGATTTACTTTGTAATCCACATTGGCTTGGAACTCAGGGCAGTCCTCCTGCCTAAGTCTCCTGAGGGCTTGGATTACCAGCATGAGTACCACATCTGGCTTAAAGGGCTAATTAATAGTTCATTCTTTTGTGGCTGCTGGGGATGAAACCCAGAGCCTTCTCCATGGGAGGAAAGAACTCAACCCTGCACTCAGAACCTTGTATTTAGCAGCTCTCCCTCAGATCCTGAATATCACTATCCTCTTTATAGATTTCCTTTGCTGGACATTTCCCAATTGTGGGATTGCACAATAATGTGCTTTGACATATCTGGCTTCTTTTTTTTTTACCTAGCATAAAGTTTTCAGGGTTCAACTATGTTGTAGCGTGAGTCTTACCTTCATTTTTTTAAACTGATTAATAGCACTCTGTAGATAGATAGCACTTTCTGTTTATCTGACTATAGCTCTAATGGACTTGGGCTGTTCTCTGCTCCTCTTCTTTCCCTGTCTTCTCCCACCTTCATCCTCAATCCTAGGGATGGAACCCAGGGCTTCACATATGCTCTACAGCTAATGGACGACTGAGCTACAGCCCTTGCCTGTTTCTAACTATCCCCATTGTGAACAGTGCTGCTGTGGCCATCAACAGACTCCTCAAGTTCTGCTCTCAAGCTTTCTGGGGACTATCTAGAAGTGGGATTTCTGGGACTATGTAGAAGTGGGATTTCTGGGGACTATCTTTTTAGAAGTGGCATTTCCAGGGACTATCTAAAAGTGGGATTTCCAGGGACTCTCTAAAAGTGGGATTTCTAGGGACTATCTTCTTAGAAGTGGGATTTCTGGGGACTATCTAGAAGTGGGATTTCCGGGGACTATCTAGAAGTGGGATTTCTGGGGACTATCTAGAAGTGGGATTTCCGGGGACTATCTAGAAGTGGGATTTCTGGGGACTATCTAGAAGTGGGATTTCCAGGACTATCTAGAAGTGGGATTTCCGGGGACTATCTTCTTAGAAGTGGGATTTCCAGGGACTCTCTAGAAGTGGGATTTCCGGGACTATCTAGAAGTGGGATTTCCGGACTATCTTCTTAGAAGTGGGATTTCCAGGGACTCTCTAGAAGTGGGATTTCTGGAACTATCTAGAAGTGGGATTTCCAGGGACCATCTAGAACTGAGATTTCCGGGGACTCTCTAGAAGCGGGATTTCTGGGGACTATCTAGAAGTGGGATTTCTGGGTAATGTGGTTCCTGTGTTTGACTTCCCTTTTGTATCTTCATTCCTAGAACACCTACTAGAGGAACCTGAAGTATGGAAAGAATTGGATACCTCGATGGATGTGGTAGGTTCACGCCTCCCCCAAGGATCATATTCCTCCCAATAACCAAGGAACCGAAGCCTCAGTGGTGGGTAGGACAACATATGAGGAATTCCTTCCAGTTTGTCACTTCCTCCCACTTCTCTCCCTGACGGTGACCTGCTCACCACAAAGCTAGTTCATGAGTAGAGGACTCGATGATCTGAGCCCCCTCTTTGTTCCCCCACCTTGGGTCAACCCTGATTGGTCTTATGGGTAGACATCTAAAGAATTTGAACATTGAACCAACAGGTAGAGATTGTACTAGGTGGCTAGTAATTTCTTAGGTATTCTCTTCCCTTCTCTTCTGCAGTTCTCTTTTGACTGAGGAGTTGATAGAGTCTGCCCTAGTCACCACGAGAAATGGGCACTAAGCCATGTCTTTCTTCCAAGTAGGATGTAGCCTTGCCTGTAGTTACGTAGGTGAGATGAACAGTGTGCCAACCTTGCATTCTTCAAGATTTATTTATTTATTATGTATAGACACGCCAGAAGAGGGCACCAGATCTCATTATGGATGGTTGTTAGCCACCATGTGGTTGCCGGGTATGGAACTGAGGACCACAGGAAGAGCAGCTCTTAACCTCTGAGCCATCTCTTCAGTCTCCCCCCGCTTTTTGAGAGACAGGGTTTCTCTGTGTAACAGTCCTGTCTGCCATGGAACTCGTTTCGTATAGTCCAGCCTGGCCTCAAACTCACTGAGATCTGCTGTCTCTGCCTCCCAAGTGCTGGGATTACAGGTATGCGCCGCCACTACCTGGTGACCTTCCTGTTCTAAAAGAGGAAAAGAGACCAATGAGTACCCACTAAAAAAGTGATGCCAGCTGAAATGGCACACATTTGCCATCCCTGCACTTGGGAAGCTGAAGCAGGAGGATTATATGGATAAAACCAGATTCTGCTTCAAATAACCAAAAAGACAAAAGAAAAACAAAGTAAAACAGCATAAATGCACAAACCCAGCCAATTGCAATATCCCCTCCCCACAGTGCTGGGACCCAAACCCAGGCGGTACACGAGCTCTGTACCTTGCTGGAGAGATGGCTCAGTGGTTAAGAGCACTGGCTACTCTTCCAGAGCACCAGGGTTTGATTCCCAGTAGCCACATGGTGGCTCACAACCATCTGTCACTCCTGTTTGTTGAGGATCTGACACCCTCTTCTGACCTCCTTGGGTACCAGGCACGTAAGTGGTGTGCGGGCATACATGCAGGCAAAACACTCACACACATAGACTAAAATGAGAAATTAAATAAATAGGAACGCTAAGAGAAAAGAACATTGCTCATATTTCTAATACATAAGACAAAGTTTTCCCAACCAGATTGTAATATGCTCTTAATAGCCTAAAACTATGCCTGGCAGTGGTGGCACACACCTTTAATCCCAGCACTATGGGGGCAGAAGCAGGTGGATCTCTGTGAGTTCGAGGCCAGCCTGGAGCTAGTTCCAGGACAGGCTCCAAAGCTACAGAGAAACCCTGTCTTGAAAAACCAAAAAAAAAAACCCCTAAAACTATAACCAGACTAAGAAGTGTCGGTTTAGTACGTACGTATTAACAAAAATATATAATAAATGATGTCTTTGTTATTTTTATTTCAAGTAAAACAGACATTTTTAAAATTTATTTATTTATTTATTATGTATACAATATTCTGTGTGTATGTCTGCAGACCAGAAGA
>LOJH01030184.1:3545-20736 GCA_001685095.1 Ellobius talpinus
AGGAAGGAAGGAGGGAGGGAGGGAGGGAGGGAGGGAAGGAAGGAAGGAAGGAAGTCTAAGATCACAGAGAGACTTATACTGTTTTGCTGAAAGGTAGAATATGGAAACCTTCCCAATACTAGAAAAACTTTAAAATCATCCCCTCTGATGTTAAGCCAGCTTCGAGTCTAATACAACAATCACTTAGAGAAATGAATTTTAAATGCTGACACCACTGGGTAGAACTTTGGCCTTCTCTTTCTTCTACCTTTTGCCTATTAAGTCTGAAGGCCTTTATACAAATAAACAGTCATTTGTACTTCACGGTACCCACTGTCCTGAAACACTAGGTAATCAAAAAGGAAGTCAGTTTTTTTCCCTAAACTGTAGCAATCTGACATTCTTCCCTCACTCCCCTTCTTCATACAACATTTAGAATCTGACATTGTGATGTGGTTGGCAGATCTGATAACACAGAGAGCATTCTACAGAAATCACTGCAAAGCTGAGTTCCTGTACATCTGCAGAACATGGATCTGTGAGGTTACTGGGTAACTCTACAATGTAGGGCTCCAACTGCTATTTGCCCACCTGTTATACAGTATGCAGCCAACCTGGCCACGGTATAATTCAAAACATTTCAAATTAACTTCAACACTAAAGGAACTGCCCTTCTTAAAATGTCCTCACTTAATACAGCCCAATCAGTGTGTTGGAGTGGCTCTGATGGACAGTGAGAACAGTAAGCAAATCTACATGCAGTGGTTAGTAATATAAACAAAATATTTCTCAGACACTAGCAAATCTGTTTACTCCAATTTACTCTTATTGAAAACATTTTTTTTTCAAGACAGGATAGGATCTCTTTGTATAACACCCTTGGCTGTTCTGGAACTTACTTTGTAGACCAGGCTGGCCTCGAACTCACAGAGATTTACCCACCTCTGCCTTCAGAGTGCTGAGATTAAAGGTGTGCACCACCACTGCCTGGGGATATTTTGTATTTGTGTGCTATGTACGTGTGTTCACATGTGTACACATATAGAGGTGCATGCACATAATATGTGCATAGGCTTGTGAAGGCCAGAGGTTTATGTCAGGTATCTTATCCTTCCCGTCTTATTACAGACAGATCTCTCACTGAACCTGGAGCTCACTGATGCAATCTGACAAGATGACCTGGTCAGCAGCCTCATGGGATCCTTAGCCTCCTCCTCCCCAGGGCTGGTTTCAGGCCTGTACAGCAAGCAGTGTTGATTTTTTACATTGGGATTGCAGCTCCGGGTCTTACTTTGGCTGAGCAAACATGTTGCTGGCTAAGCCATCTCCTCCCTCCCATTTTGCATTTTTAAAAAGAAAGCTAAAGATGTCAGATGCGATAAGAAATATGTAATGTAAACCGTGTAGCTTCTAAGACAGCTTTGTTGAATGTCACACAATGGCTGTCATACACTACAGCTTGGGACATAGCAGAGAGGGCTGGAGACACAGTTCAGTTGCTGGAGAACTTCCTGGCAAGTCCAGAAACCCAAGTTTCATCCACAGAATCAAAAAATAAATTATAAAAAATTAAAAGCTAGTCATAGCAGTGCAGGCTTGTAACCTTTAGTAACCTCGTCTTGTGTGGAGGAAGCAGACACATCATGGAGGCTCTGACAGGTGAACTGTGGGCCAGTGAGAGATCTTGTCTCTAACAAGGTAGGTGGCGTTGTGGAATGTGAGACCTTGTCTCTAACAAGGTAGGTGGCGTTGTGGAATGTAACACTCAGAGTCGCCTCTGGCCTTTGAATGCACCCACACATGTATGCAATTGTACACACACAGGCATGAACATTGAGAAGAAGAACAGGAAAGAGGAACTTGAGGGGGTCTTTTGTGACTGGAACCCACTGGATCACACTGCTTTTCACAAGCAGCAGCAATCTGAAATCACATCCTTTCCTGCTCAACAGAGCAATCTCAAGAAGAAACAGCATGAGAGGGGGCATGGGTCACCTGGACCTATGGTAGACACATTGGTCTACCTTTCTAGGTTTTAATTCTTCTCTTTTCAGTGCCAGACCAAACCTAGGTCCTGGTGCATGGTAGGCACCATCATCACTGAGCCACACAAACCTTTGCTACCTGATGCCATGAAACAGTCTCCCGATTTCCTCCCTGGGGCCTGGAGGCAGATCTTTCAAAATGGCAGGCTGAACTCAAATCACACGCCAAAGCAAAGTGTGGCTGTGGTGCAAGGCAATGAATTTAAAAGACAAAAACAGAAACATGTATTCATTCATTCATCTGTGTGTGTATATATATATATATATACATATGTGCGCGTGTGCACACGCACGCGTGCGCTTCTCTGACATGGCACAATCTGCACACAGCAGGACACCTTTTAGGACTTGTTTTCTCCTTCCCCATGCGGGTCCTTCCTGGGGATTGGACCCAGGTTGTTGGGCTTCCCCACTGCGCAGTCTCACCAGTGTAGAACAATCCTTAGCTTCTTTCCCACACTGCACAGTTTCACCAGTCTAGGGTGATCCTTAACTTCTTTCCCACACTCAGGGGAGGTGGCAGTCTATGAGCGAGGAGGGCTCAGCTCTGTGATCCTGCTCCAAACACAGCAGCACCCAGATTTACATGTTCTCGAATTTTGGATCACATCTGGTCTGACCACAGCTAATAATGAAAACCAAAAACATTATCTAAACTACTACAAAACTGACGATGTAGCTTTTGCCCCCTCATCCCCCCCATACTCATTCTCCCCTATACTTCAGAGGCCTGAAGGCAGCCAGTGAAAGGTGGGGGAGGAAGTGGGAGGAAATGGAAAGTCCCTGAAATGCAGTGTGCGTCATCTCTCCACTTCCGCTGTCCACTGGCCTTAAAATGCTGGAGAGGTGGAGAAGATTCCAAACTGTAAAACTGGTTTTCAAGAGACACATGCAGACACCAGCGACAGTTCAATACTCTGATGGCCTCCATGTGTCTGTCCTTCCTGCTTCAGCTTTGTCAAGGAGGCAGGCAAAGGCGACGAGAATCCCAGAGTTCCTAGAAAGCCTATGGACACCAGAGCTTCCTGCAGTTTGTCTCTGAAGCGTGCAGGTTAGCTACGGCCAATTACCATGCATTTGTTAAGACACTAGGGCCAAGTCTACACTTCATTAATCAGTTCTCTGGCAGTGGAATGCAGCATTTCATAATTTCCCTGCTTGGTTTGGGTGTTTGCTGATGCCTGTAAACTATTAAGTATGTATATAAAGGAAGCACTACCACCAACAACAAATTAGGAGTTCAAAGGGAGCCGGACGCTGTTTTAATACTTTGACTTAATCCCTGCACCAACCCTTGGCAGTAGATACTCCCCTTATCATCATCTGAGCAATATAAACAAACCAAAGATTGGAGTATAATAACTCACTGAAGGTCACATGACGGGAAGGTGAGAGAGGTGGTGTGTGCTCAGGCAGTTTGCACACTCAATCTTCACACTTACGTACTACACAGACAGCTTCAACCTATCATTTCAAGGGCTCCCTGTCTCAAGCCCTGTTCTCTTTCGTGTGAACTCCTACTCCGATCCATTATGGGTGTGCCTGTTCATCCATGAAGACTCTCGCTGTATCACAGGGTCATTAAAGCCTCTAACTGAGACTAAGCTGGGAAGGAACTCGTCAGGCTGCTCTCAATCCAGGGGCCCAAAGGCCATCTAAACTGTCCTTAGGAGAGGAATCTGCTGACATTCTGACTGGGGTTGCACTGTTATCTCACACCAAGTAGTCCTGACAGCTTGGTGATGCTCTCTGTGGACACAGAGTATCTTTATTCTGCTTACCTCTTCAGACTTTAGAATTAGAGGGTTGCAGTCTGTCTCATGGAAATGTCTCCTACGTGATCTGATTGACACCTGGTCCTAGTTTCATTTCTGTTGCTGGGATAAGATACCTGACAGAGCAACTGAGGAACAGGACTCTTCTTCCTGGTGGCACCAGGTAGGCCAATTACCCTCTACCCCAGAGGTCCCACCTTTCTTCCCACAGAGAGGCCTCCTTCTCTGTTCCTCAGGTAGGCTCTGCTCCTTTTCTCACCTCACAGACAATTCCTTCTGCAACCTCACTTCTCAGAGCCATTGGGTAGGCATCACTTTGCCTACCCACAGAGGTCTCCCATCTCTTCCAGAATCTTGTCAATGAGTGTTGCCCAGTTGCCATGGCTCTTTCTGGATCTCCCCATACCTCAGACTAGGCCAATTCCTCTCCAACCTAGAAGCAATCCACTCCTCTGGGATTTCATTTTCCAGTTCTCCCAGGTTAGGCCCTGCCCCTCCCAACCCCACATTCCACCAGACTATACACAGAAGTCACCAAGATCTTCTGCCCCCAACTGCTACTTGACTGGGCCTGACCCACTCTGGGGAACCAGGCTGGGCAATCTGCTGAGAGCTTACTGAAGGTATGGCAACTGGACTCGGAGAGTCACCCCTGAAGGCAGCAGGGGAGGGCTGCAGCGAGAAGGAAATACTTACTGTGCGCTTACTGGACTGTCTGTCTGCCCACACATTAGCAGATTCTAATCAAAAGGGCTGGGAACAGAACCTGCAGCTCTCAGGAGCTGGTGCCACAGAAGAAAGCACCTTGGCCCTCTTAACAGTTTAACCCTTTCCTGAGCATTACACATGCCTACACTGAAAGATGATCTGAACAGAAGGGAAAAAAGATGAGGCCAATAAACCACTTCAGATGTACAAGTTGCAATGCAGAAACAAGAGAAACATGAACCAATAAAGACACCCACCTCCCAATTTCTAAACTCATAGTCATGTACCCTAATGAGAATGACCTGGAAGGTGTTCCAGACAAGAAATTGAAGAGAACGATGATAATTATGCTCACACAACTAGAAGAAGATAAGAATAAACTCCAAGACAATAAAAACGAAGAATGGGATGAAATCCACAAGGCATGCAAGATATGAAAATAGAATTCATTAAAGAAATAGAATTAAGAAATAGAAACTGAAATGATGACGGATACGAAAAACTCAGTAAGTCAAGTAAATCCTCAGTGGAAAGCCTCCCCAGCCTCCCCAGCAGAATGAATCATGTGGAAAACAGCCAGGGCTGGAAGACAAAGCACAGGAATTGGATCACTCACCAAAAGTCAGTGAGAAATTTAAAATACAAAGAATCATGACTAGGAAATGGGGGAGCTGTGGGACACCATGGGAAGACCTAACCTCTGAGTTATGGACCTGGAACAAGGAGAAAAAGATGACAGCAAAGGCATACAGAATATCTTCAGTACAATCACAGAAAACAAAATCCCCAAACCTAGAGAACGGTGCCCATGCAGGTGTGAGAGGCCTACTGAACACCAAGCGAATCCTCCCCACTGTCTCTGCTAGAACAGTAAAAGCGCAGAAGAGAGCACTGGCATTGAAAGTGACGAGAGAGGAAGGCCAGGCCATTTATAAAGGTGGGCTGAGAGGAACACCCGATTAGTCAACAGAAACCTTTACAGCTGGAGGAACCTGTGAAGATGTATTTCAAGTACTGAAAGACCACAAATGTTAACATGAGCAAAACTGTCAAAATTGAACGAGAAATAAAATCTTTTCACAATAAAAACAGATTAAAGGGACTTGTGGCCACTTATTCATCCCTAGGACACAGTAAGGGGCATTTCAGTCTGAAGAGAAGGATAAACACACCTAAGATGTCACTGAGAATAAAAAATGCCATGATAGTTAGGCAAAAGAGGTCCTAGGAAAACACACAATCAATCAAGTGACAGGAACTAATGCACATATTTCAGCGATAACTCTCAATATTAGCAGTCTCTTCCCTAGTGTAAAGACATGGACTAGCTGACTGGATTAGAAAACAGGATCCATCTCTTTGCTGCTTCCAAAACACACACGTCCCCATCAAGAACACAGATACTATCTTA
Organism: Ellobius talpinus; assembly: GCA_001685095.1. Taxonomy (NCBI): domain Eukaryota; kingdom Metazoa; phylum Chordata; class Mammalia; order Rodentia; family Cricetidae; genus Ellobius; species Ellobius talpinus. The sequence continues at coordinate 9,464 of LOJH01030184.1, forward strand.
GCGTAAAAGGACAAAGAAAGGTACTCAAAGCAAATGCAACTAAGAAGCAAGCAGGCAGATCTATTTAGTTTTTGACAAAATACACTTCAAACAGAAACTACTCAGAAGAGATAGGAAAGTCACTTTATACTTAAAGGATCCTCTGGAGCTGGAGTTACACATGGCTGTGAGTTGCCATGTGGGCTCAGGGAACTGAACTCAAGCCCTGTGCAAAAGCAACAGGTGTTCCTAATCACTAAGCCATCACTCAACCCTCCCAAATCTTTATTATGAAGCTAGTATTACTCTGATAACAACACACACACACACACACACACACACACACACACATGGAATACAAACACATCATGTACTATGATCCAGGCAACTTCATCAAAGAGACCAGGGATGATACAACATTGTGAACCACTAAACATAATCCACCACATAAATAGACTCATGGACAGTAACTATGATCACATCAGTTTATGTAGAAAAGGACTTTGGCAGAATCCAACATTCCTTCATGATAAAGATCCTAGAAAATCTAGGGATACAAGGGACAGACATATCTCAACATAATAAAGGCAATACACAAACCCGCAATATACAAACATTCATTTGAATCTGACACAGACTTAAAAATGATCTCTAGCTCAGTGTAAGTAGCAACTCACAGAGGTAAAGCCAACGCTGCCAGTTACAAAGAACACTGCTATACTGACACAACATTCATGCCATTGGACTTCTCTGAACTCCATTAAAGGGTTACAGCTTTCAGAATACCTTGGCCCCAGGTGAGATGAACCTGACATCACTTTATATAAGTACAAATCTCTTACACAATATATTGCTCAATTTGCTTTTTCATTCTTAAATGAAATATTTTGCCTGCAGCAGACAAAATTTTAGTTAATTGTACAATTTACCTAAGATTCTAAAAAAACGCTCATTAGTCCGAATAACAGGATTAAATGTTTCTGAATGCATGATAGAAGGCCAAAGAAAAAACAAAGACACTCAGCATTAAAGAAGGCAAGCCAGTCAGAGTGCTCACACCTGTTAGCATTTTCCTTCCACCCACGAAGCTGACTGCTTCACCCAGAGCACTTGACAATCTGAGTTGAATCCTTAGGACCCACACGGTGGAAAGAGAGAACTGCATGTCATCTTCTACCCCACACATAAAATGTTATACCATCGGGTAGGCAGGGGCTCTAATCTAGGCTGGCAAACACATGAAAAATACATGAATTTCAATCCCCATCCTGGTGAGACATTATACAATTGTAAATGACTGAAACATATGAATAGACACATCGCTACATTAACAATTTTTCCTTTTTCTATATTAACTTTTATTCAAAGGTTTTATATATATCAGAAAAAGAAATGGCAGAGTTCTTATTCTAGTTGAATTTGTCACCCTGCGTCACTAAGGGAGGAGCTCCAGGTTCAGAAATAGCTTCAACTGCAGCATGAACTGCCACACTGCTCTATGTGATATTGGGGACAGCATCAGCGATTCTAAAGTTTCGATCATAAGTGTTGTGACTCTTTACCATGAAAGGGACATCTTTCACAGGAACCACAGAGCAATGACCCTCTATCTTATTTAAGTAGACATGGAACCATGTTGTCCCATGGAAGGATGCTAGCTTACTGGTTGAATATAAAAACTTAGAGAGAAGCTTGGCAGGGCCCTAGTGCCCTGTGTAAACCCTTGCTTGGCAGTCCAGGCCACATGTCACCCACCATATACTTGAACAGTATCTCATACATGATGCCAGTTCTAGTCTGCTCTGCTGGCTCTCCCAGGCTCCGAGCCTGCCTTCCTCCGGCTTTCTCGGCTAGTTCCCTTTCAACTGGCTGGAAACAGAACCTGTCTTCCCAAACCTACAGCATGGAGCAGTTTCAGGATCCTTTGATTCTCCCTGCACAGTGCTGAGGACTTGGAACACTCCTCAGAGAGGACACAGGCTGACGGGAAAGAACGGTCAGTTCTCAGGCATGCTGACTTGTCTGGTCAGTATTTTTAAAAGATCATCAAGAAGTACGGCTTCATGGCTTCTTGTGAAAACCAGCTCTGGCCACTCTGGACTGCCTGCAGGAGCTGAACAGACCCTGCTGGGAGATGGGACATTCTGCCTAGCTTTTCACTGCCTCATCCCTGCTCAGTCACTTCTCTTAAGAGCCCACAGGATCTAAAATGGTCTTTTGCCTTTTCTTCTGTATCTTCTGTCACCTCTTGTCCACAGTATCTAAAAAACTGATCTTAAAGGACTTGGCCCCAAGGATGATGTGATCACCACTACTCTCAACTTTCCCTTACTGCTTGGTTTCATGCACACCCGGATCTACAACTGTGAATATTGTTCAGACAGCACAGAGACCATTCATTTATTGCTAGTCCAGTAGCATTCTGATTCTTTGACCAATAAATCTCCTGCTGCCTCCTATAAGCACTCCTCTCATTTAGCAACTGTGTCATTGTTTGGCAACACCCATCTTGGTGGCTAGCATTTGCTCCAGGTGTTGCCTCATTTAGCAAGGACATTCTAAGCCAAATGATGGCCACAGATACCAGACAATGCCCAATAAAGAATTCTCACTTGCTGTGACCACAGACTGAAATACTTGCTATTGCATTAATGAGTGGTTCTCAGGTAACTTAGTTTACCTCAGAGTAAGCACCCACACAGTGATCCTCACATAAGTCCTTTCTGTGTACACAGTAGCCCTGCCCAGGGTCCCTTGAAAGGGCTCCCAATTTCACAAAAGTCCTCTGTTTTCACTGAAGTCAAATCTTGTTCCATGTACATTTTCCCCTTATGCATTTGGAAGCGAAAGGAAGGCAGACTGCTCCCTCATCTACAGGCCCGTGACTTTCTCTTCAGACATCTGAAGACAGTTTCTATTTCCTCCAGCTCAGGGTTCCTGACTAGATAACACTCAGGTAGGAGTTCTGAGGTTTCAGTACAGAAAATAGAGGAGTTACATGCAAAGATAACCTTTTTTCCCAAGAGGGATATCAGGGGTCTAAGAAAAACAGAAATTTGCTGCACTTTTGAGCATGAAAACCAGATCCGTCCCAACTCAAGGCACTGAATATCTTTGCTTCGCAGGTGGGTCTGGTGTAGACTGTGTTTCTCTTTACAGTGAGGAACACTGTAAGGACCACAGTCAGTGTATCAGGAGTTACATCTCTGAATAGCATTTGTTGTTCAGAGATGTGTTGTAGAATATTACTTTAAGGTGTGTTACTTTTGTTTTTGCTCTGGATCATTTGTTTAATGATGCAGACATGTGTTTGATTAAATAAAATTCACCTGTGATCAGGAGGCTGCATCAGCAACTAGCTGATAGGAAGTGGTAGGGGGAGCCAGATGGAGAAAGGGTTGTTCAGGAGAGGTGAGAAGCAGGAAGGCTTTTGGAGCTACGCCAGGAGAGGAGGTGAGCTACTTGCTATTCAGCCTTTCTGAGGAGCAGAATTCCACCTCAAGTCTTGAGTCCTGAGGTCTTTAGAGGGACAGAGATTTAGTTAAGTTCCCTTAGTAGCTTAGAAGAGTCTGTGCCTGAAGGACCAGAATTCCCTCAGCCTGTGGCCCTCGAAGCCTAACTGCTGAGAGTGGTGGAGTTACAGTTGCTGGTTCAAACAGTGGTGGATTAAAAGGTAGCAACAATTTAAAAAAGAGGACAACAATATGGGGCAGGTTAGATGGCTCAGTGTGTGACAATACTTTTTGCTAAGATTGACACCTAGACCCACATGGTGGAAGGTGAGAACTAACTCCAAGTTGTCCTCTGACCTCCACACATGTGTTTTGGTACGTGTGTATATATATATATGTATATATGTGTATATATACACACACACAACAACAACAAAGCAAAACAAACCTCAACTTCCTTATCTAAGAAAGAGATTAATATGAATTTTAAATTCTATCTACATCCTAACTAAGAACATGATACTTCTGAAATGACAGATTATCACTTAAGACTTTATCCCTAACTCACAGGACTGTGATGAAAGATGGGATGTCTCATAGAAGTTTTGGAGTTCCTTTTAATTTTTTTTAAAAAAGAAAATCATGTACAGCATTTCTTCTGGTCAATCTGGCCATACATACTTCCACTTAGCTTTTTCTGGACTCCCCTATCTCGCACGCCATCTGGGAGATTCTCTAGAGGTTACACTTAGGATGTATACAGGCATCATCTTCAAAGACCTGATATCCAGACTTCTGAGTAATAATCATGGTTCTGGTTATAAAATTACAAGTTCTATAATAAATAATGGCTGCTCACTACAATTTTTCCTTAAGGACTTGGGCCCATTAGCATCTTCCCCACTGAAATGCCCAGGAGACAGCATGAGCTCTTGGGTTTGCAGTCCAGAATGAGCAGCAGCAACAGCTGCCGTGAGGTCTGACCCTTGGTTTTAAAGCCATATTAGAGAAAAAGTGTTGAGCTTCTGAAGACCTGAACAAGACGGGTAGCCAAGCAAGCTCCTACTGCACATAGTAGCAGGCAACTCAGACCCTCGGGGCGAGTACCTTGAGAGAAGCTAATGCTAAAGAAAGGAGAGAGGTGCTAAATGAAATCAGAGGTGAAGAAATCACTCATGTTTGCTCACCGGTTCAAGCATTCATTCCAGCAGCCTTTTCTCCGTATCGCGCGCCTCTCGGAAGGCATGAAGCCATAGCCGAGGGAAAGGGGCATGTTCCTATGTTCCTGCTTTCTGAGCTCAGTCTAGCCTGTTTTTTTTTAAATAAAGATTATATACAGCAGACAAGTGACAGTAATCTCAGTGGGAATCTACCTAACTGAGCAAATTCTCAAGCAACACCATGACCTCTTGGAACCTTCCTGGGTGGTTATTATGGCCTTTCCCCTGTGCAGTGGAGTGGCTTTTGCAGCATGCAGTACTATGGTGATCCCAAAGGAGTGCTCTCCTAAGAGAAAGTGTTAAACGCTGATAGTCACTGTCTACACAGAACTGAAGGAATGCATTCTGAGGGGGAAGGGTAAACCCCTCTGCACAGCCACAGGGCAAAGCTTAGGAATCACCACCAGTTAATTAGGAAAGTAACATTTGGGAACAAAGAAGCAAAAAGACTGGGAACATGCTAAGGCTTCCATCCAAAGCCCTTACCTCCAAAGGCATCTACCCATATTTAAGCATATTTAATGCAAAGTAACAGTGTGACTTGAATACTGCAAAATTCAGCACCTGGGGCCTGTGCTGTATAATCATGGCAGCCCCCACATTTCCCACTGCTGTTCTGAAGACCCGGGTGTCCGCACAGGTAGTAAGAAGAAAATTCCATCACAACACCCCCAGAACAATCTTCTGTTGACAGAATGCCTAATGACTGGATTTTCAACAAAGTTTTTCCAGTTATGATCTTGCCTGACAATTTGGTTGAAAGAATGATGTAATTTCAGAAATCGCTCCCAATAAGTCATAAATTCCAATCCACCACATCCTTAGGCCCGACTAACTACACTTATGATCCTATACCATCTATAACTTACTTTAAAATAATATTGATTTCAAACATTTTCCCATGATCCATACAAATACATTATATCTAAGATTATCTAGTTACATTTACATCCAAAAGAAACAAAACCAAATATGATAAGCAATAAAAGAAAGACGCTGGTTTTGTTGTTTAATTTAACAATCCATTGACAGATCAGACCTGTGATTATAAACAAACTGTACCGACCACACCATGAACTCTACACAACCTGACACTCAAGAGAAAAATCAACTGTACTGACACACTATGAACTCTGCACAACCCAACACTCAAGAGAAAAATCAATTGTACCAACCACACAATGAACCTCTGCACGCGCAGGCAATCAGGGGATCGAATCAGGAATGATCACTCAGGCAGTGGTTGTAGCGCAAGTAAAGGACTTCATCAGGGCTCTAACTTCAGAGGCAAACACATCTAATCTGCACCTAAAAGCATCAGCTGCATTTCCTCCAAAGTATCATCTACAAGCAGTGAAATGGGTTCAAAACAAACTACACAGGGAAAATACATGGTCTTCCAAACAGAGACCATCCCCAAACACAGAAAAGCTCTGTCACCCTGCAGGACAGGAGTGCCATCACATCCTGGCAATCAGCAGCTTGTTACCCTTGGAAATAAATCCAAGATTACAGAAGTCTTTAGTGTTTCGTTGTTATTCTTTGTTTTGCTTTAAGGTAATTATCAAGCTTTCAATAAAGCCTATGGTGACCTTGAACTCATTAAATTCCTGCTGCCTCAGCCCCAAAAGTGCTGGGACCGCAGGCATGAGCCACATTGCCTGGCTCCTTCAGGTCTTCTGCATCAAATACCACTTGTCTTAGACCTCTTGGGCTGTGGGAACAAAAACACTTCAATAGAAACTTATCACAGTGCTGGAGGCAGAAAAGTTCAAGATCAAAGCATGCCAGCTGAGGAACAACTCCTCAGAGGTGGCATCAAGTCCCCAAAATACAAAGGTTCTGTCATGTGACTTTGGGGCAGGGGACACTATTCATCCATACAGGAAGAATATCAACTAATCAAAGAAGGAATTCTCTGAAAGTCAAGCTTGGTAAATCAATGAGTTAGTTATTGGGGTTACATATCAGAGCACGAGTAACTCAATACCATCAGGAAGTCCCTTGGGCACCTTGGGGACAGCCACACTACTGCAGAGTCTAACTGTAGACAAGAGTTCAGTCCCAGGAAGAGGTGCCACCTAAGGATCTCAGGAAGGCCATCGGCCTCCTGTTCTGCCCTATTCCCTCCAGGAGGGAATGCAGACTAGCTCATCTTAAATTTTAATCTTGATCTTGTGAGGGTCTCGTGAGTGGTCACAGTGGCTTGGAATCAAGATGACCATGGTCATGGCCAGCATGGAGGAAAGAGCTCCACGGCAGGATCCTTCATGCTAAGACAGAAGTTCCCATGCGGAGTTGTTGCGAACTGGGAGGACCATCACCTGGGTCCTATCTGTCAGACAAGTGGGATGGCTATCAAGTAGGAAAAGGTCCTAGGGAAGGGGTACAGGGAGTCGTTATGGATTTTACTTTCCAAACACAAAACGATGGGGAAAATGTAAAATACCACGCCATATGGGATATCTGGAAATACACATGTGTCTACTACTCTGCTTTCCTGAATGTAGTTGCTAGTTATCTGTGAGGTGATGACACATGTTGAGGTTGTTACATGCTGAATGTCTGAGACATGCGAAGCCCTGAGCGGCTGAGGAGAACCTCTGACCTTAGCACCTAAGCAATTACTCTCTAATGGTCTAAAGTGAGAAAAGAAGCCCTAGGTTACAGATGCAGAGGGAAGGGACATTTACTCTTGATAAAGTGACATTTCAACCAAAGCCTAAAGAACTAGCTGGCCAAAGGGAGGAATGGGGTAAGGAGGTGTTCCCAAGGAAGAGAATCGTTTCTATTAAATGGAGAAAAAGACAATTAAAAACTTAGAGAGAAGCCGGGAGGTGGTGGCACATGCCTTTAATCCCAGCACTTGGGAGGCAGAGGCAGGCAGATCTCCGTGAGTTCGAGGCCAGCCTGGTCTACAAGAGCTAATTCCAGGACAGCTAGGACACAGAAAAATCCCGTCTCCAAAACAAAACAAAACAAAACAAAAAGAGGCAGATTTGATATATACCTATAATTGTATGTATGTATGTAAGTATGTATGTATGTATGTATCACTTGGGAGGTGATGGCAGACCTCAAGCTTCAGGTCACCCTGGGCTGTGTTGTGAGCCCAAGCTATCTAACAAGACCCTACGTCAATGTTCTCCTATGCCCTCACAGAAGAGAAACAGAATAGATGCGGCAATAAGGTTAGGGCAGGAAAATGCCAGAAGAATAATTGGCTGAATTAAAATTTAACACTTTTAGTCTCTCCCTAAAGGTTTATGGTTACAACATTATTATGCCAGCTGTGCTATTACGACACTGTTATGCCAGCTAAGCTATTCCAAGAACCAACTATGATGTGTATTTCATATTGTTGACTTGAAGCATTGCTTTTCGTCAGAGTTAGAGGGAGTTTGTATCCAGTTAGTGCTGACCACATGACTACTAAACTAGAAAGTTCAGGTTAACCCTTTTCTTTGTTTTCTTTTCCAATCCCATCTCCCCTAGATTAACTTTTCAATGAGCATCTACATCGTGGTTCTCCATCTATGATGCAATGCATCCTCAAATTTGTCAAATTTTCCATACGGTTGTCCAGGAGTCATCGCTATAAAAAAGTAACGATGGTCAAGCTTTAGCTACGCCACACCCACTTGGAAGGCTGGTGAGGACAGGAGGTCCTTGGCTCCCGCTCAGTGTCAGTTCTAGTCTGGAGTGGGGACTGGAGATTTGCACGTCTCTCTGTTGTCCAGGTGATGCAAACGCTAGACCCCTGAGACCACACTGCTGGACCAGAGCCCCATGCACCAGGGAGCCTGAGTAAAGGGACCAGGAAAGCGCAGCTGCTCTCAACTCTTCGTCAAGATCACAACAGTCAGCTGTCCAGATATAATTGAGTCCAGAGTTGGAGCAAAACTGTATTTCTAACCATTTTGGAAAAGCGTTATTCCAATCTTGCTGTCTGAATTTACTGTGAACTAATAGGATTCCACTGGCAGTCTATAGCTAACTTCATGAAGAGTGTCAAGTAGTTTTAGGTTTTCAAAAATGGCTCACAAGAAACATCCCCTAGAAAGAGCGCTGAGCTTCTGAAAGCCACTAAAACCCATTTAGTCCTGCAGCTGTCAGTCCCATCAGACAGCCTTATCTTCCAGAATGATCTAGTGAACCAATAAGCTCCTACAGGAGCTGAAGAGATTTTAGCACCAGCAACAATGTTTTCCTTTAAAACACACCAAATAGGTTTCAAAGCAGTGAGAATGGAAATAATAAGCAACTACAGTGCACTTCATCAACAAAGGCAACGTTTATATAGGTTATGCTGCATCTTCCATAAATCGGTGGGAGTGTAACTGATGACTGGTTCCGCACCATCGCCAGAAAGTTTACCACTCAACATATGGATTCCACACCAGCATCACATAGTAATCACATTATAACAACTCATTTTATAGCCGGTTCACACACACACACGCACACACACGCACACAACAAAAACAACAAAACCTCACAAAAATGTGATTTTACATTTCTCTCAATTATAACAATTCATTTTAGTAAATGGTTAACAAAATGTATCAAAGATTTCTATAAACTGACCAAAATATTATATCTAATTATAACAGCAGCTGGTATTCACCAGTCCTTAGAAGGCCGCAGGTCCTACTTACTTTTCAAACCCAATCTTCTGCTTGGTGGAAATGAACCACAAGAGCTAAGCAGTTTGCCCAAGCTGCTATCTTTTCTAAGTAGTCAGTCAGGATACTTCCACCATGCTTGTTCCCCTTCATTGTAGATCTGCCTAAGAGTGACCACTAATAACCACATAACAAAGTCAATGCTACGCTGTCTTGACATTTTTTTCTACCAACACCATTAATCCCAAACTAAGCAGTTACATTTGCTAAAATACCACAACAATAATGGTCTCTAGGCCACTGGCTAATACTCTTCCCCTGAGACCTCCTGTGCCAGTCCATCACTGTCTACGCTGCTCTCAGCACCACCGTACTGCACCCTCCTACTAGTATGGACCATTAAGGCCCACTTAATATGGTCAACTTCTTTCCTAATCCAAAACCCCAAAGTCCATATTTTACCAGTGAGCTACATGCCTGTCACAGCAATACCTGACTCTTGGAACCACGTACTGGAAAATGAACTAGACTGTTCATATTGACATCATCTACATGCCCTGAGACTGTGTGAGGCTGAGTGTCAGAGCAGGTGACTAATTCATCTGACAGAAACCATTTCAAAACACCACAGTATTCAGGTCATGGTGGAGCTAGTGCTGACTGATTTTAGCAAGACTTACATGAAACATGAGAGCAAAAGATACAGTGGAAGGATAAACTTACACTTTGGCCTAGGATGAAGCATGCATGCACGAAGTTTCGACCAGGAGAAGATGGTTATTAAAGAGATTAGAGCTATCAAAGAAACAAGTTACTGTAGCAAGACAAGCAGAAAGCTGTCTGAAGGTTATCTTAGGACTCAGCATGACTCCATCTGTTATAGATCACGAGAGTGTAGAAGTATAAATTTATTTCAAAGACTTAGTTTGGGAACATAGCTCCAGGGTATCCTCCTTGTACAGGGACTTGTAGGGAACTGTCTCTCTGGGAAGCATTCGAAGGCTGTAGCAGCTGGAGTTTTAAGGGGACCCAGGGGACACAGATTACATTATCAGCAGACCAATGACCCGACTATCAGCAATGCAAGTTTTGCAGGCATGTAGAATGTAAGAGTTCCAGGCTAAATCACAGAAACTTGTACCCAGATGTCAAAGACAAGGCCAGGAGTGCATGGTAGGACTGAAGTAGCAGGAGTGTGGGAAGCTGCGAGACTGAGCTAAGGCTCCAGCGGAAACCCCAGGAGTTTACATACATAAGGAATATGGAATATCTGCTGAGTCCACAGGTAGTGAGCAGAGGTGGAACAGAACCACTAATATAGAAGATTAAATACATCAGCCTGAGTTCCCACACCGAATGTGTAACAGCCAGGATCTGATCGGCCCCCAGAGACTGTTTCTAAAAGACTGAAATCACCTCTACAAAGAAGAAAAACTAAAAGCAGAATAAGAAAGATGGAAGCTTAAGATAGAAGCTGCAGAAATAAAAATCTGCTAACAGATTCATCCATACTATGTAAGCCTGCAAAGAGATGGAAAATGTCTTTTCCTTCCAGGCAGTCAGTGTAAAACTACAGTGCAGAACCTCTAAGTGAGCCAGTTTGAAATTCAGGGTTTGTTTCTCTTTGTTCACATTTATTTTCATGGCACTGGGGAATCAAACCTTGGACCTGAAGCATACTACACATGCTCAATCTCTGAATTTCACCCTATTCTGTTCACTCAAAAATAGAAAGTTTTATTTATCTTTACTTTGTGTGTATGGGTGCATGTATGTATGTGTACCGTGCGCATGCTGTGCCCTTGCAAGTTGACAGGGTGTTGGATCTCCTGGAACTGAAGTTACAGACTGCTGTGGTCTGCCATATGCATGCTGGGAACAGAACTCACATGCCTCTGGCAGGGAAGGAAGTGCCCTTAAACTTGGAGCCATCACTCTAGGCCCCCATCTACTTACTCCCTTCCTTCCTTCCTTCCTTCCTTCCTTCCTTCCTTCCT
>LOJH01030187.1:0-14471 GCA_001685095.1 Ellobius talpinus
TGAGAGCTCTGCTTAAGTCAGGTGGCCAGGACTGGTGTTGACATCTGGACCTGCCCTCCCTTAGAGGTGGTGGCTGATGAAACGCCAGCAGTGCAGGCTGTGCTTCGTGCGGACACCAAGCGACTCAAGTTGCTGGAGGAAGAGCGGCAGCTTCAGGGGCAGCTGGAGCAGGGGGATGACAGGGCCGCTGAGAGGCTGGAAAAGGTAGAGGAGCTGCCGCGGGGAGGCAGGGTGAGCCCGGGGTCTTAGACCCTTGGACATGGGTCCTCTTCTCCCTCCTCCCAGGTCTATGAGGAATTGAGGGCTACTGGGGCAGCGGCTGCAGAGGCCAAGGCAAGGCGGATCCTGGCTGGCTTGGGCTTTGACCCTGAGATGCAGAATCGTCCCACACAGAAGTTCTCTGGGGGTTGGCGCATGCGTGTCTCCCTGGCCAGGTGGGCCCTACTGCTACTCTGCCCGTTTCTTTTCCCTTTCATTTCTTCCAAGGCCACTTAAGCAATCAGGTTCGAGGTCATGGTACACTACCCTCACTGTGCAGTGTGAGAGCTCAGGACATTCTGTTTAATAGAAAGTTCTCATTAAGTTCTGCCAGCCAGAGGCTCCAGGTCTGCTGACCTTACCCTCCATTCCTCTTTAGGGCACTGTTCATGGAACCCACACTGCTGATGCTGGATGAGCCCACTAACCACCTGGACCTCAACGCCGTCATCTGGCTCAATAAGTACGCAGCCTGTGTTCTCCACCTTTGTGTTGCTGGCTCCCATTGGCTGCTTTCCCTGTTCCTGCCCCTTATTATAACACCCCACAACCCTTTCTACACTGCAGCTACCTTCAGGGCTGGAGGAAGACGTTGCTGATCGTCTCGCACGACCAGGGCTTTCTGGACGACGTCTGCACTGATATCATCCACCTCGATGCCCAGAGGCTCCATTACTACAGGGGCAATTACAGTAAGGAAGCTCTCGTGGGGTGGGGGGCAGGTGGACCCCTGGGGGCCCTAGGCTGGTGATGTGCTGTGTCTTCAAACCTCCATACATGGCTTCTCTCCCCAATTCACCTGTCCCTGGCTGTTCCTCTGCCCCCAGTGACCTTCAAGAAGATGTACCAGCAGAAGCAGAAAGAACTGTTAAAGCAATACGAGAAACAGGAGAAGAAGCTGAAGGAGCTGAAGGCTGGGGGCAAGTCTACCAAGCAGGCAGTGCGTGTTCAAGCTTGTGGAGAGCAGGGTGGAAGAGCCTGTGGGACTGAGCCCGCATGGATGGCTGCCTTCTTCCCTCATGCAGGAAAAGCAAACAAAGGAAGTCCTGACTCGAAAACAGCAGAAATGCCGTCGGAAAAACCAGGATGAGGAGTCTCAGGAGCCCCCTGAGCTCCTGAAGCGCCCCAAGGAATACACCGTGCGCTTCACCTTCCCAGACCCGCCACCCCTCAGCCCACCTGTGCTCGGACTGCATGGTGAGTAACCACTGCTGCCATGGACGGCAGAGCCCCGAGCCTTAGCTTTGCACCGAAGCTCTAGCCCTTTCCTCCAAGGCCAGGCCTCTGCGATGACTGGGAAGTTATAAATGGCTGCTTTTTCTCAGGTGTGACATTTGGCTATGAGGGGCAGAAGCCGCTCTTTAAGAACCTGGATTTTGGCATCGACATGGACTCGCGGAGTGAGTTGGTCCTTGGTGGTGTGGGATGTGGAACATGAGTCTCAAGCCTGAGGCTGCTTCTCTGACCACCTGTCTCCTTCCAGTTTGTATTGTGGGCCCCAACGGTGTGGGGAAGAGCACGCTGCTGCTGCTGCTGACTGGCAAGCTGACACCAGTGAGTCCCAAAGCCAGAAGGGAGAGGAGAGGGCCCAGTATCCACCCTTGTAGGCTGATAGAAGTGTGCAAGCTGGGGGAACGCACAGTCCCGGGACATCCTGTTTATCTGTTGGAACTGCGCGTTGTTTTCCTCCAACTTAACAAGTCTGGAATTTTGCCTGTTGCCTCTCTGCACTGCTGAGGGCTGCATCCTCACTCCAAAGTAGGGCTGTTTTTGCCGTTTGTAATGCTGGGGAGTGAACCTGGAACCCCTGACACACTGTATCCTCCATCTTGTTTTAAGATACAGTCTTGCTAAATTGTTACCCTGTCCTTTCTTAGCCTTAGGTAGCTGGGACTGCAGTGTATGCCACCACCCAGCTCAGGTCTGGGTCACTGCAGGGGAATCTGGTGTCTCCTTCAGAGCCCGCCTCACCCCTGCCCCCATTTTCACTTTCTTGGGTTCATTTATTCCCAGCCCAACTCTGATATTTGTTTCTCTTAAGAAAACATTGAGGTAGACCTGGTGGCTCGCACTCATAAACGTAGCTCTGTGGAGTCTGAGAGGGGTATTGCGGTGAATTCGAGGCTAGCCTGGGCTGTGATAAGGCCATCTCAAAAAGTAAGGGAGGGAAGGGAAGGAAAAAGGAAAAACTGGCTATGGTGTTACAACCCTCTGCCTCCCTGTTCTTGCATTTTCCTTGCAGACCAACGGGGAAATGAGAAAGAACCATCGCCTGGTAAGCTGGCCTTGGGACTGAGGTGTGGAAGTCTGGCAGGAAACAGTACTCCGACTGACCATCTCCCTCTCCTCTTGGGCAGAAAATTGGCTTCTTTAACCAGCAGTATGCTGAGCAGCTGCACATGGAGGAGACGCCCACGGAGTACCTGCAGAGGAGCTTCAACCTGCCCTACCAGGATGCCCGGAAGTGCTTGGGCCGCTTTGGCCTGGAGAGCCACGCCCACACCATCCAGATCTGTAAACTCTCTGGTACTACCACTCTCGGGTGCCCCAGGAGGTGACCTCATCGACTCTCCCTGGAGACTGGCAGGAGGAGGCACCCAAATGGGGAGCCCCCATGTCCTGAGCACATAACAGGAGTCTCAATACCTTTCCTTTTTTGGCAGGTGGGCAGAAAGCCCGAGTTGTGTTTGCAGAGCTGGCCTGTCGGGAGCCTGATGTCCTCATCCTGGTAAGTGGGCCAGTCACAGGAAAGGGGCTTAAGGGTGAGCGCTGCAAACAGCGCCACAGTGCTCGGCCATGGAACGCTCCTTCTCCACAGGATGAGCCGACCAATAACTTGGACATAGAGTCTATCGACGCCCTGGGGGAGGCCATCAATGAGTACAAAGGAGGTAAGTCTGCCTAGATGGGAGGAGCAGCCGAAAAAGTGTGAACTGGGCTCTCCTTTTCTATTCTGATTCCCTTCTCCTGCTCTGTTTTTGCAATCTTTCTCCAAAGCTGTGATTGTTGTTAGCCACGATGCCCGACTCATCACAGAAACCAACTGCCAGTTGTGGGTGGTGGAGGAGCAGAGTGTCAGTCAAATCGATGGCGACTTCCATGACTACAAGCGAGAGGTGTTGGAGGCCCTGGGTGAAGTCATGATCAATCGACCACGGGATTGAGCTCTCCTCCTGGAAGCCTGCTGAGACAAGCTCCTGTGTCCAGAATCTCTGCCCACCCCCTTTCTATCCACCTAGAAGCCTGCTGTGTCTGCTGCCAACTGCAGCCCATGGGCCATGGAGGTGGAGTGTTGATTGGATGGTGGATTGTGTCCTTCCCACTGAAGGGCTGTTCCCCTCAGATAGCTGAGGTGACCTTTGCTATGGTAGAGTCCCCTCTTGCCACTCAGAACTGACACTGTCTGGTCCTCCTTCTGAAAGGAGGTCTGGTCCTGACTCACTGACACAGTCAGAACCACAGGCGGCTGTGGTCACTTGTCTGGTGGGGACTCGGGCAGGAAAGGAGAGCTGCTGAACTGGAAGCTCCTTTTAGAGGGAAGGAAATAAAGGAGAGGGATGCTGATGCCCTGTCCCTGTGTGGCGTTTCCTCTCCTCCCCAGCCAGTGTGCCTGCTGTACCCTCAGGGAAGGGAAAATGACCAAGCCCATCCCTTGAATGAAGTGGTGCTCCACCCTGTGCTTAGGGCTCCAGAACACCGATCTAAGGCCAACAGTCCCTGTGGGCACAGGACACAGCTGTAACTCCCGCACCCAAGGGGTGCAGGGAGGCTCATTGGCTATCTGAGTCATGCCTTAAAATTGTGGCACTACGGAAGACTGGGGAAGAGAAAGGCTCTACTTCCGTGAATGGTTAGAGAAGACTTGAAAACTAAGGACATTTATGATACAACTGACTGCCATGTACCTAATTTGGGTTAAGAATTGCCATGTGTCCAAAAAGGACAGTTCCAGAGATGGGTTATTTGGTGGCAGCTCATGGAGCTGGAGTGAGGACCAAAGCCAGTCCACGCCTGAGAGGCAGATCCAGCGGTGCGGAACAACTGATGCACAGCTGGTGGGGTTTGTCCATCCACTCAAGCATGGCTGGAAGGGAAGAGAGGAAGGCTTATGTTGTAGAGGATGTCACAATGGGGAGTCCAGAAGTGGACAGCGTGGTGAGCTATAGAACCTCCAAGCTGGGCCCTGTGGAGAGAAGGGAAAGACGGAAATGGCTAGCTATGCAGTGTTGGAGGGGAGAGGAAGGGAACACTTCCAGAGCAGTGGTCCACTTTAGAAAAATGGTCTTCCGGTCAGAAGTAGGGCGCAGTGGAGACTAGGGCTGTGACCCTCAGAAGGGATTTTCAGGGCAGCCACCATGGAGTACTTGCCAGGTGACTTGGAAATCCTGACTGACCTGGTATCCATCTGGACAGCGGAGCTGGTGTGCTCTTGAGGTTGTTGAGGTATTAGATGGTAGTCAGTCCTAAGCTGCTGTCCGGGGAGAACACTACATGCCCTCACATCTAGATGAGACTGTGCAGAAATGACAGGGTGTTATCTAGTGAATACCAAGAACGTGGGTGTGAGTGGGTGGTGGAGCACACCTTTAATCCAGTACTCTGGAGGCAGAGGCAGGCAACACTACACAGAAAAACCTTGTCTGGAAAGGCTAAAGAGAATCTTGGTGTGAAGGATGTGTGTAGTTGGTCAGCTGCACAAAGCCCAGACTGTCCACCAGTTTCTCCCATGAACAGCGTGTGTGGAGTTAGAAATGTCTTCCCTTAGATGTGGGTGGGAAATTGTCCCTCAGAAAAAGATGGCTCGGTTGAGGGCTATAACTGCTCTTCCAGAGGACCTGGGTTCAATTCCCAGCACCCACATGGCAGCTCACAACTGTAAATCCACTTCCAGGGGATCTGACACCTTCACACCAATACACATAAAATGAATCGTAAAAAAAAATTAAACAGGAATGGAACACAGAAGAGAAAAAAAAAGACAGTCACTGAAAGTCTGAAGAAACAATTTTACTAGCAGTCATATTTTATTCATGAGCTGAATTTTAGTGTTTGAGATGGGGTCTCGTGTGGGTCTGGTTAGCCTTGAACTTGCATAGCTGGCCTGGTCTACAGAGACCTGTGTGCTTTTTTGGCACCGGCCCCTTCCCACCAGTGCACCGCCGTGCCCAGCTTTACTTTTAAACACCTGCAGGGAATATAGAAATATTTCATATAATGAGCATCACAGAAATTTTGGGGTTTTTTGAAGTAGGGAGTCATTCTGTAGTCTAGGCTAGCCTCAATTAACTCTAGCTCAGGCCTGCCTTGATGTTGTGGGCCCACTGCAGCACTTGTAGGTGGTTAAGGGCACCTGCTGCTCTTTCAGAGGATCCAGGTTCAGCCCTGGCACCTACATAGCAGATCACAGCTGACTGTAACTCCAGTTACAGGGGATCCAGCACCCTCCTTTGGCTTCCGTGTGTGTGGTACACTTACATGTAGATAACATAAGCATAAAAGAATAAATCTTTAAAGTGTGGGGGGAGGGCAGCACTGGAGAGATAGCTCAGTGGTTCAGAGGACTGACTGGCCAGGCATAGTGATGCATGCCTGTAACCCCAGGAGGCAGAGGCAGGCAAATCTTGGTGAGTTCCAGGCCAGCCTGGTCTACAGAGCTAGTTCCAGGACAGCCAGGACTACACAGGGAAACCCTGTCTCGAAAAAAACACCAAAACCAAAACAACAAAAACAAGAAACCACACTTGGACCAAAGGATGGTGGAGTTGATATGCTCAGCCTGTCTTTGTGACGGGGAAAAAAGAAAAAAAAATCAATCTTGTGTGTATGGGTGTCTAACTTCACAGTTCTAGGGTCAGTTACCGCACTAGTGACCACACCCAGATTTTTTTTAATTTATAATTTTCTCATTCTTACTTATGTATCTGTACATGAGTTTGCATATGTTGGGATAGGGGTATAGGGTGTGCAAAGGTCAGAAATGGGTGTTGGATTCTCTGAGCTGGAATCCAAGGCACTTGTGAGTCACCTGATATGGGTGCAAAAATGAGAGAGGGGAGGGAAGGTGGGAGGGAGGGCGGGCAGGCAGAAGGAAGAAAAAGAGAGTCTTGGGCTTGGAGATGACGAGAAGCGATGTAGCCTTGAAGAAAGAAATACAGGAGAGCTGTGACCACAGGCTGGCTAGTTCCCCTTAAGGTGGGAGAGGATAATTTTTAGCTATGTGAGAGCTAAGAGGTCACTGCCCTCATGTGGCCAATACTCAGAATAACAGTCAAGACACCTGCCAACTTGGTAGGATTGCAGTCTCAGGATCCTCCTACCTGTTTGTCCTGTGTGCCTAGGATCCTGTTGGGATCCGATGAACACCAAGCATTCAGGACCAGCATTCTCTTGCTGCTTACATCCCAGTTTCTTCTCATTCCCCAACTCTGTATCCTTCAAGGTCTTCTGCCTCTCTTCAAATCCTATTTCATCAGCTAGACATCCTGGGGAACGCTTTTGGTTTTGAAACAGTCTCACTCTGAATCTTTGGCTGGCCTGAAACTCTATGCAGACCAGGATGGTCGCAAGCTCAAAGATCTGCTGGATTCTGCCTCCTGCATGTTGGAATTAAAGATGTGTGTCATACCTGAACTCTAAAAGTTCTATCATGCGTGGTGGGGGCATACACATGCCACAGCAAGTCTATGGAGGTTAGGGGACAATTGCAGGAGCCATTCTCTCTACTTCCACCGTACGGAGCTCACACTCGGCAAAACAACTATGTATATGATTGTTTTGTCCCCCTGTAAGTATGTGGGTGCATCACACATATGCCTGGTGCCTGTGGAGGTCAGAAGAGGGTCGGATTGTTCTATTGCTGTGATGAAATACAACTAAAAGCAGCTTGAGGAGGAAAGTGTTTATTTGGCTCACACTTCCGTACCTAGTCCATCACTGAAGGGACTCAAATAGGGCAGGAATCTGACAGGCAGGAGCTAACACAGAGGCCCGAGTGCTGACCCTGTTCCCAGCCTCCTTTGTAGTGATATTCCATTTGTATTTTAATTTGTATTTTAAGCTTGCAGCTTGCTTTTAGTTCAGAGAGCAAAACAGCCGCACTGATCAGCCTTACAGAGCAGGCAGTGGTGACACACACCTTTAATCCCAGTAGCCACACTAGTTTGCCATAGAAACCGGGAAGTAGTGGTACATGCCTTTAATCCTAGCCCTAGAGAGGATTATAAAACGGAGGGACAGCTCTCAGTCTCATTCTGAGGATTCCTGGAGGCAGCATGGCCATTTAGGAAAAATGTAAAGGTAGAAGCCAGTGGTTGGCTGTTTTGATTTTCTGACCTGCAGATTGAACCCCAGCCTATCTGTTTTTTGTTTTGTTAAGACAAGGTGTCTCTAGTTTTTTGGAGCCTGTCCTGGAACTCGCTCTGTAGACCAGGCTGGCCTCAAACTCTGCCTCTGAAAACAAAGGTGTGCACCACCATTGGCCATCTGGATCTTACAGGATTCTCAGTTGAGCTTTCTCCTCTGGTGTTAACATAAAACTAGCCAGCAGGCACATTACCGCAGACCTGGAGTTAGGGTGGTTATAAGCCATCCCATAGATGCTGGGAATTGAATCCCAGTCCTCTGCAAGTGCTCTAAACCAAACGCGCTCTCCACCCCCACCCGCTTTTATTAAAAGAAGCAAGAATCACTGGATGGTGGTGGCATATGCCTTTAATCCCAGTACTCAGGAGGCAGATCTCTGAATTTTGAGGCCAGCTTGGTCTACAAAGTGAGTTACAAGACAGCCTGTTAACAGAGAAACCCTGTTTTGGGAAAAAAGCAAGAGTCAAAACACACCAGGGGTTAAATAAGCTGCTTCTCTTTCCACTGTTTATTATTAATGTACAAAATATACAAAATCAAAAGAAAAAACTCCTCAAATCCATTGTGGTTCTAACCCAAGACCCTGCACAAAACCAACCCACTGTTTTCATAGAAAACAACTGATGCCAAGAAAGGGAAAGGAGAGGACAGGGCCACTCCTGCTGACCTGCCCAGGAAGCCTCACACTGACAGGGTTCTGTAGGGGGTAAGGAGCAAGCCCACTCCCACAGGCAGTGCATGTAGTGCGTCAGGCCTGGTATACCCGGTGAAGCTGATGAAAAGTGGTCTCATGGAAGTGTTTAATGGAGTCTCTAAAATGGCTGCAGGCAAGAGTGGCCTAACACTGCAGGCCTGCCCTCTGCCAGCTACGTTTAACTGGATGTGGCTGTGAATGCGCCATCACTGAACCTAGCTGACCCACAATGACCTGGGTCCTAACAGTTGCAGTCTGCCTTGAGAAAGGACTCACCAATGACTGGCCCATGCGGGCACAATGGGGTTGGTTCCAGAACTCAATTCTGCCAGCTTGAGCCCTCAGTGCAGTGGGATATATGGTACTCCTCACCACCCCTCATCCTGTGAGGATATGGACTTGGCTTGGATGATTTCCTAAGTGCAGTTGACCAACTCAGTTCTGTGTGCAAGTTGAGAGCAAAGGTTCTCAGGCATCGGGGCTAATACTGGAAGGGGTTTGGGGCACAGGGCAGATCTTGTCACAAAGTAAAGCCAGCCATCACAGCAGTCCAGCATCTAGAGTGTGTCCAGTATCTCTCCTCTCCAGACTGGAGGGGAGTATGTACATCAATGTGCACCAGTGATCAGAAACCCCCCGGAACCCAACCAGGTGGGAACTGAGGGGGCCGGCTCCTCATCAGCTGGGGAAAAGGGGAAGTGGGCCTCACAGAAGCCATAACTGAGTGGAAGGAGCAAGGCTGCAGTCCACAGGGGAGAGGGGCAGGAGGCCTAGGGCAGCGGGGGCCCGTTGACCCCCGGGTGATAGAAGGCACAGTTGTTCTCATAGCGGCAGCTGCCCTTCATCATGAAGTGTCGACAGACGGGGCGGTTGGACATATCTGCGGGACGAAGGCAGAAGGTTAGACATCAGCTGAGAGACCACCCCTCCCACCGCAGACCTCAGAGACAGTAAAGACAAAGGGCAGAGAAGGCCAGAAGACGGAACCCTCACCTCCTCCATGACTGTGGCCTCCATCATGCCCTCGGTGGCCGCCTCCCCCATGGCCATCATGACCGCGGTGCTCATGAGGTGGTGGCCCTCGATGGTCATGGCCTCGATGACTAGGAACATCATGTGGACGGTGGCCATGGGGTCCCCCGTGTCCAGGGCCTTCATGGGGACGATGTCCACCACTACCACCCATGCTTCCTCCAGGGCCGTCATGGGACCGATGTCCACTGCCCATTCCTCCTCCAGGGCCGTCATGGGACCGATGTCCACTGCCCATTCCTCCTCCAGGGCCGTCATGGGATCGATGTCCACTGCCCATTCCTCCTCCAGGGCCGTCATGGGATCGATGTCCACTGCCCATTCCTCCACCAGGGCCGTCATGGGGGCGATGTCCACCACCTCCAACCATGCCTCCTCCACCAGGACCCCCTCGGCCGTTTGGGGGTCCTCCTCCAGAACGACCTCCTCTGGCTCCTCGGAATGGAGGGGGTGGCGGCGGCTCGTTTCCTCCACGACCTCCTCGGCCTCTGTGGTATGGTCCAGGACCAGGTCCAGGACCCCCACGCATTGGGCCACCTCGCATGGGGTCACCTGGGCCATCCCAGAAGGGATCACCTCCCCGAGGGGGTGGGGGACCCAGGAGACGTGGACCCACTGGTCCACCAGGGCCTCCGTGGGGACCTGGAAAGGAAAAGACCTCAGTTATCTGTTACATTCTAGAGTGGCCACCCCCAACCTGACCTTGTCCACCTTCTACCATCCCTGGCTGTGGCCATGCTGAAACAATGAAGTAAGCCCATTGAATCCCTCTCACCTACCTGGCATCGGCCCTCCAGGACCAGGGGGGAAATGCTGCATACCCTTGGGACCCCCGGGGCCTCCTGGTGGGAAGCCATTGGCTACAGGACCAGGACCTAGGAGTCCATGTGGCACTGCAAATGTAAACAAGAGCCAGTCAGAAAGAGAATTCTAACAAGAATGGCATGGGCTTCCCACACAAGTGTGCCCAACTAATCTCAGGCCAACCTGGCAGAGCCATGCTCTCTGTCCAGTTTTCCCACCCCATTTCTTGCCCAGTGGCAACAGTCCCATGCTTTTTCACATCTGGAAACCCTGTTTCCCCTTCTACCACAGGGCGTCCTCCCCAGGCCCCTAGGGTTGGCTCTGAGGATTACCCAGCATCTGCTTGAGCTTGTCGGAGTAGTCTGGCTGTTTCAGCAGTTCCTCTGAAGGGTGGCTGTTTGGACTGCCCTGTGAGCAAGCAAAATGACAGTTCAAGAGAGTGACAGCCAGGATAAAGCAAGAACGTGTATGTAAATGGAAGACAAAGAACTGGGATAAGCTGGATACAGGGTGCAGGCTGAGTCCCAGACCAGCTTGGGCTACACCATGAGACCTTTTCACAAAACTAAAAAAACCAAACAACATCCTAAATGGAAAAAAGCAAACATATCCAAAAACTAAAATCTAGAGTGAAGAGTGGGAGAGAGAATCTGAAGACAACACAAGGAGATCACTTGAGGAAGAGGGCTCACATACCATGATGGAGGTGAGGATCTCCTGGACATTGATGCCTCCTCCTCCAGGGCCCTGGGGGCTCTTCCCAGCTCCCATGCTTCCCATAAGATTGGCCAGAACAGGAGGCAGCTTGGAGCCTCCTGCCCCATCAGGTGAGCCACCAGACACTCCAGGTTCCAGGGTCTCAACATATGGTGTCTCATCCATGGAACACTCCTAAGAAGAGAAGAAAACAAATCAGGGCTGTGGAAAACAACACAGAGGTGTCCTCACCCTGCACTGCCGTTCCACCACACTGCTGTGTCCAAAGACTCACCTCATCCAAGGGGATGAGTTTCGGGGGTATAGGCTCATAGGGCTCAGGATCAGGCTCATGAGGACTGTGAGAGAGACAGAGAAAAAGAACACAATCGCATGAATTCAGCCCCTTGAAGTTCTTAGTAGTGCCTCCCAAAGCTACCCATCACGGTCCCATGGTACAGACAATCCACACCTCAGGTACTGACACCTGAACTCACCTCTCCTTGTTCAGGAAGAGTTCCTGAAGGATGCCTTTCTCCCGCTCAGCCTGGATGTATCGTTCCTGGCTATTGCTTCCAGGGATAACGAGAGGTGAGGGTAGAACCAGAGGCCGGGGACACACCCAGGGCACTTTCTCCTCCATGTTGTCATGGCTTAGTCGTCGGGCTGTCTCAAAAGCATGCCGGTCTGACAGTATCTCACGCTTAGCTGCCTCACCGAAGTCTTTGATCTTGTTCACATTCACTGCAAGGGAGGCAGAGGACGAGTGAGCATGAGGAGCCTGCCTGTGCTCAGACTCTAGGAACCTACGCATGGAACCGCATCGCACCTCGCTCAGTTTCATCCAGTTCAAAGTAGAAATACTCTCTCAGCTTGCCCTCCTCAGGCCACGTCACAGTTTTCCTCTTTCTGCCCTTCCGAGTCAGCTGGCTGGGATCACCAGGGCTCTCCACAGGCTTTGCGTCCAGAGCTCCTGGCTCTGAGGAGGCTGAAAACAAGCGCAATTCAGAAGAGGCTGTAAGCGACCTAAGATCCAGCCCAAGATCCCGTCTTTCAGAAAAGACCCAAACCAGGCAGAGTAGGCTACCTGCATCCATGAGCTCTGGGACTTCAACGGGCGGCACCGGGGTGCCAGGGCGGTCTGTGTCCATGGGCTCAGCAGGAGCTGCTGGCTCTGGGGAAGAAGGTTTGGCTGTGCTTGGTTCAGTGCTTGTTTTCCCTTCAAAGGGGCTGGGCTGTTATAAAAGAGAAAGCATCCAATGAGCTTACAGGACACTCAGAGGCAACGAGTCCAGGATCCTAGATGTCCAATGCCACACCAGAACACACTTCTTGTAGTCACCCACAACAGCTCCTGGCTACTATGCCCTGCCTTCTGCACCCCATACATCCTGTCACCTAAATGCACTTCTAGAGCTCATACCTTGGCAGCAGTCGGTGACAGAACCTTCTTCTTCTTCTTAATTTTGATGCCTGGGACAGGCGCTGAATTGAGAGCATCCAGGAAACCCAGGCCTTCCATAGCTACAGAGGAAAAGAGCAGTGAATGAACTTCCTTCACAATTCTGTTCCAGCAGAGTCCAGGCAGAAAACACAAGTGGGCCAGTGAGGTCCCCTGCCCACAGTGACAAGGAAGCAAAGTTCACACAGGAAGTTCCCATTAATCTTTCTTTTGGCAACCATGACTTTGATCACAGCTTTAGAATGCAAAATTCATGAAGCAAGCTGCTGAAAACACCAGAGGGTCCAGCCAGGAGGGAGGGAGCTGATAAGGTTATCACTTGAGAGGGACACCTTCCGGCGACATATCTAACATGACTCTTATGGAAGGGCAATTCCAGAGGCACAAAATTTTAGGATGCCAAGAGATCAAAAGCAAAGCAAAGGAAATTGGTGAAGGGCACACCTTCCCCCACCCTGTGCCAAGGGCACTCCAGGAGGACTCACGCTGTGGGGGGATGATCTTCACTTTGATTTCTTTGGTGGTGTTGGGGGTTGTATTGAGGGGCTTGTACTTCTTCTCTGCAGGTGGGGCAGCATCTCCTGGAGCAGTTGTGGCACTGCAAAAGAGGGACAGTCAACAACCTCCCCAACTCTCCCTTTTCTCCAAAGGCCCCTTCCATAGAAACCTATACCAGAGCCCATACCTCTGCCGCTTGAGGGGGATGGGCTTCAGATTGTATTTGTCTGACACCACCACAGTGCTGGAGTTCTTCTTCACAGGCACCAAAGATGGGGTGTCCAGCTCTAGTCCTGGGGAGAAACATGTTGATGGCAGTTCAACTTTGACCCTTACTGTCCCTCCCTGTTGCCCCCCCAGATGGTCCAGCCTTGCCTTCTTGCTTCCTCACAGCTTGAAATTACAATCAAACTATTGGCTGCACATAGTGATGGCCCCGCAAAGCCTTACCAGTGGAACGGAACTTGGCGTGACTGGGTGCCGTGGTTCGCAGTGACTTGGGCTTCTCCTTCTTCTTCTCTGGGGCCTCCTCAGCCCGGGTCTCAGCCTTCACCTCAGGCAAAGGTCGCTCAGGAAGCATAGTTCGGCTTTTCCCTTCTTCTTTCCGTTTCTTCTTATCCTTCTCTGTATGGAAAAACAAAGCAGGTGAGAACTTCATTCAATACAGAGAAGACTGCCAGAGGTGAAGAACCAACCTAGGGACACTCGAGAGCTGCAGTCTAAACGGGAAGAGAACACGTGGGGTACGGGGCCAAGGAGCTTACCTGCAGGCTGGGTACTACTCTGAGAGCGGATGACAGCCATCCAGTCGCTGACAAGGACTGAGGCCAATTTCCGGAGCTCTGCAAGTGAAAAAGGGAAAAAAACTACTTATTTAGTAATAATTCATTAATATTTTCAGTAACAGAAAACATGCTTAAAAATTGTTAAATTTGTTCAATGGGAAAAAAGTCTTAATATGGCGTGCTTTAAAATAGAGAAATTAAAAAGCCTCCAAGGGACTGCTTGCTATGGGGGCAATGATTCAACCAACAGGGAAAGGTGAAATGAGAACACACCAGCAGGCCACTCATGCTAAGAAGTAGTTTATACAGAGAAAACGGATGCCTGATAATCTAAGGGATATGAGAACTTTTCTGTAGCCTTTCCTGGAGGACATGGCCACAGCAGCTCTCCTTTGCACTTCTGCAGTCATGCAGACTCATTTAGCAAGCAACTCTAAATAGCTAAAGGAATTAGAGTTAATAAAACCTCTATTCAGAGCAGCGTGGTGTGGCACATGCATTTTATTCCAGTAGTTGGGAGGCAGATCTTTGTAAGTTTGAGGCCAGTCTGGTCTACAGTGTTACAGCCAGGGTCACACAGAGAAACCCTGTCTTGAAAAATCAAAATCAAACCAAAGTGTGAGTTCCATGTCAGCCAGGGTTATAAAGAGAAACCCTATCTCCAAAAAAAAAAGAAAAAAGAAAAAAAAAAAGAAAACCAAAGAACCACTCCTATAGAAATATTTCCTGGTAGGCACATTCAATGTGTAGAAAAGAGTAAGTTTCATTTGGAATCGAGATGAAGAGGGATTGGATTAATTGACTTAAATCTTTAAGAGAGAACCAAGTGGGACTGGAGAGATGGCTCAGTGGTTAAGAGCATTGCCTGCTCTTCCAAAGG
>LOJH01030187.1:14611-26648 GCA_001685095.1 Ellobius talpinus
AAGGAAGGAAGGAAAGAAAGAAAAAGAGAGACAAGTTGGGCAGTCACGTGGTGCACGCCTTTAATCCTGCACTTGCGAGGCAGAGGCACGAGTCTCTTGCCATAACATAAAAGAGACACTGCGGAGCCCAGGTCCAGGTGACAGTGGCACTCACCTTCATCCTCACTTGACTTGCTCAGCTGCTTCACGAGTTTTGCCGTGTTGTTCTATAAGGAAGGAAATGTCGGAAAGGTAAATGCCGGGAATAAAACAAGTTCACTCAGTGCTCACTAACTATGCCACCTCTTGACAATAGTGGCATACTTTAATCTCCAAAACCTGTAGATACTTGTTTTTTTAAAGAAAGGGTCTCTTAGCCAGGCAGTGGTGGCACACGCCTTTAATTCCAGCACTTGGGAAGCAGAGGCAGGCGGATCTCTGAGTTTGAGGCCAACCTGGTCTACAAAGTGAGTTCTAGGACAGTCAAGACTATTACATAGAGAAATTCTGTCTTGAAAAAACAAAAACAAACAACAACAACAAAACAAAAACAAAAAAAAGAAAGGGTCTCTCTTTATAATCTTGAATGGCCTGGAACTCACAGAGACCCATGTACTGGGGTTAAAGGTGTGAGCCACCATGCCAGCTACAGAAACATTCTTACTTAACCCTAGAACCCTAGTTACAACAGCTGGTAATACAACTCAGTTGGTAGAGGGCTAGACTAGACCCAATCACAAAACAACTTATTCCCACTTTAGAGATGAGAAAACGAGCCTCAGATATACAAAGGGTTCTGTCACACACCTGATAAAGGAAATAAACCCACATCGAGTGTTCCCACTCCAATTCCCACTTTCCCCTGCCATTCTACTTCATAAATTCCAGACTGCCACTCACTCATCAGAACTGGAGTGGTTCTAATCAGTTAGGCTAACCCAGAAAGGAAGCGTGGGCGATGCAGCATGGCGGTACCTGCTTGAGGTGGTCCACAGTAAGTGGGAGGTGCTGCAGGGTCAGCAGAATCTGCTGTAGGAGAGGAATGTTGTTGGTTGTCTTTGAATATGTTAACCAGTTGTTCAGAAGCTTGTAGCCACCAACATCAATAAACCTGCAGGTAGGTGGAGTCAGAATCTGTTAAGCCCTTCCTAATTTTAGAACTAGCAAGCTCACATGTCTGGTGACCAGAAACCCTATGCCTCCCCCTCCCCCATGCCAGCCCCCCAATCCCACTTACTTGACTAGCACTTCTGGGGCCCGGGTCTGCAGGATGATGTTCAGGTATGTACAGCGACTCACCATCTTTCGCGCTTCCTTCATCAGACTGCAAGGAGGAGTCACTTTAGATGCAGAGCATCCTGTCACACTGCCCACGCCAGCCTCCCCTCCTGAGTGCTGGGACAACAGGCACGAGGAATACTATGCCAGCTCATGTCCCACAGCAGAGGACCTAATCCTGGGAGTCCTGGTGCCCCTTGATGACACTCTTTGCTCCAGAGGATGGAAGGCAGCAGTCACTGGGAGAGCATCCCTCCTGTCCCAACACACATTTCCCCTGGGAATCTAAAACTGCCTCAGTAGTTTGCTTTTCTCTGGAAAACCTCAGATCTCTGAAGGAAATAGACATTTTGGATAGGCACATGACCCAAAACAAAACCAAGAACTCTGTTATAGGTCCCCTGGTTGCATCCCATAACTCTCTTGGGGTTATGAACCAAATCCCCAGCTTCTGTCATGGCCAACAGCCAAGAGATCACGTTTCTCTTGTCACAATCTGCCTGCATGTAGCTTCTTCCTTTCCCATTTATTCTTCTCTATTACTCATTTCAAATCAGTCACAAAGTCTCCTCTTCCGACTAGGAACCCCAGGAAGGCAGACGTACCTGAAGATCTTAGAAATTCCATCCACACTCTTCACTTCTCCATCCCGAGTAAGGAAGCTATCCAGGCCCTTGAGAAGTTCTTTGGGGTCTATGGGACCTGAACCCATGATGGTGGTGGTTTCTGAGGTAAAAGGAAAAAAATAAATCCATAGGATATATGATAGCAAAGACAGCCCCGCTAACTTATCCCTCTAATAAATCCTATCGGCATATTTAAGACACAGTGACTAATCTATGTTCAACCGCACTCTTCTCTAGGTCAGTAAAATCAAGTCTGTGCTCACAAAACAGCCTTGGCAACTTAAGCTTGGGGTCAATGCAGGATTGACAGGAAAAGCAATGTGAGTGAAGGCCCTGGCAGCCTACCTCTCATTCCCAGTTAAACCCTTTCCACAACAGTTACACTTCAGGAGAGTGGGCTAAGACCCAAGATGCTCAGTTCTTTATGCTTCTAAGGTCCTGTCTCCAGTTAGCAGCTGCTAATTTTGATAAGGAGGCAGCTGTAGCTTCCTAAGGTAATCGAGCCAACCCTGGGTATCTGGGTAAACATTTTCAAGAATCAATCACCCTCTCTCCAGAAATCAATTCCCTTTTATCTTGGCTGCTTAAGTCATAAGCACAAGTGGTAGAATGAGTCAGCTGAGGTGGTTGATGGAGAAAACGAGTCAGCCCTGAGCAGGGCCCTTCCCCAGGGAAGTCAGCAGCACTCAGAACAAGAGTGACTGAAGTAGGCAGGCTCTCATTAGGCCTGAATAATGTCACTCACTGAACAAACACCAAACAAGCTTTTGTTCCAAAGTTCAGGAGAAACTCGGCTTGTGGTTTCAGAAGCAAAGATGCAAACCTGATCTCAAAACTCACCACTGGCCAAGACTCCCAAGAAAAGCCCAAAGCCGAGAACTGGAGACGGGGAAGGAACCATCAAAAGTAATGAAGGTGAAGTTGTGGAAAGTGGACACCACTTCAGATCAGGCTGGGAAAGGAGCGAGTTAAAAGCTACACTCCATGGAAAGGGAACGATTTCTAGGCCAGAGTTCCAGAGAGATAATTAGGGCTGATATGGCTCTGATCAGGAGTTTTAGCCACAACTCAATCACCACTAGCTTCAGAGAACCAAAACCATGAGCCTCACCACCAGGCCACGATGGGCAGGACAAAGGCAAGGGTCCCTGTGCATCTTACCACATAAGCAGCAGAGGTAGGCTTACAAGGATGAGCGCCAGTCTTTAACAAAAAACAAACAATAGAATTCTTGCAATATAATAGTTGCCTGTTCTCAAAGCAGAAAAGGCGTGTGAGAAGTGTGGCTGTTTTCCTGGCTTAGACATGTTTAACCTGAGTAAAGAGGCTGTCAAAGACAAGAGTGGTTCTCCACATACAACAAGATAAAAAATTAGTGTTAAAAAGGCCCAGGGAAACACGGGTGGGGTGGGGGGTGGTAGCAGTCTCTGCTCTGGAGGCTGAAGCCTGCAGGCTCAACAC
The DNA here is from genome assembly GCA_001685095.1 of Ellobius talpinus. Lineage (NCBI taxonomy): Eukaryota > Metazoa > Chordata > Mammalia > Rodentia > Cricetidae > Ellobius > Ellobius talpinus. Next base: position 17,956 of record LOJH01030187.1, read on the forward strand.
AGGGAGAGGTGCAGGGGAAAAATGCTAAGCATTGAACAAAACCTGCTAACTGCTGTCACCCAATACCCTGGAACCTGAGGTCAAAGGAGAAAAACAGTCAAGAACATTTACAGGTCAGGGGACAAACTCAATTGTCTTAAGACAGCAGTGATTTGTGAGTTTCTGGTATAGTAACAGATTTCCCATCTGTTACACCGAAAAAGAAATGAATGGGCCCAAAGTAATACATTTAAGCAATCCAGACTAGGAAATTTTAAAATCTTTATACATACATAAACCTATTAGAACTCCAAATGACAATGTATGCAATTTGACAAGTCTTGGATTAAACATTACTTCATTCCAGACCTTCTAAAGATGGTTGACTGAAACCCAGAGCTAAAAATTAACCCCTTTGTATGTCTATCTAGGAACTAATAAGCCTAACCTAAATGTTCCTTGTTCAATTGTCAGAAGACAAGAGGACAGCCACCTTGAGCGAAACAAAGCTGAGCTGTCTAGTGCCCTCTGTTGGAAACGGGACCTAGGTATTGTAAATTCCTATCTATATAAACAAAATGGCACAACAGTCAGGGAAGCTGGGAGACAAAACAAACATGCTAAGATGCATGGTTATTCCCACTGTTACATCTGGATGACTGAACTTGTCTCCTCACAGTAAAATGTGCATTTTCTTTGTGCCTTGTCATCGGTGGTATTCATTCCTTATTAGGGACCCCCGAGTGCCTTACAACCAGGTCCCCATTTTCACAGGCAAGCTGTAAGGTCTTCCAATAGGAACAAAGGAAGAATCCATCATGCTTGGAACAGGCCTACGTGAAGGCCCAAAGCGGCATTGACCAGAGCGGGCAAGGACTGTGCCCAAGCCCCACGCCTGCTCTGGAGTTTGAAGCTGAGGAAACTTTCTATAACCATAAAGAACTCAGGTCATGATTTTTGTTTTGTTTTTATCCAGTTGCTATTCTCCTTGAAGGCCACAGACAAAAGGAGACAAGGGAAGGAAGCCCGTGATGTACCTCCATCTTCTAAGCACTGGGGAACATTCTACAGTTCTTACTAGAGCTATCAAATTCTGAACTTGACTTATTTGGTTTAAAATGGTGGAAAAGCATCCAGATTGGCTGGTCACTAAACATCTAGTACTGCTGAATCCTGAATTAGTTCAGGAAACAAGGCCCATGCAAGCCAGGGTGCTTTAAATAGGTATTCTGTCAGACAAAGAAGTGCCAGTTGTTCTTTGCTGGGACCTGAGCACCCCCTAGAGCAAAATGCCTTGCTCCTTCCCTCAGTGTCTCAAGAGCTGCCTGGTGTGACCCAATAGTAGAGTGGACTGTCCCAGGTGGTTCAGATTTTATACCTCTGCACAGTAAGGCCCTACTCCTCCCTCATCATTATTTTTAAAATCAGGTAATCCTGGTCCCAGGAAGATGACTTGGCTTTCAATAAAGATGTAAAATTATGTCCACCACCCTAACCCTCAAGGAAAGACCCTCAAATAGAACTCTGGCCATGCCCTAAGAATCAGGCTTCCGCTAGAGCCTTGCTTTTCATCTCCCATGCAAGGAAGGTCTTCTTTACTAATCCCCTGCTCACTAGAGGTCAGGAGCCCCAGTGGCTGGAATGTTCAGCTCCCAGGGTAGATACGCTGAAGAGACACCTGGCAAACTGCTTAAAAGATAAAAAAAAAAAAAGACGTGTGGTAAATAGACATATGGAAGAGGCCCTCCCATTCAATCAGAAGTCCAAGTAATAATGAGAATCCCCAGCCAGCAGGAAATGAGCCCTGTTGCAGCACCCAAGTCACCATAGGACAGGACAAAAGGCTTACAAACTCTGCCTAAAAACTCCACACTCCAAAACACAACTTAAATACAAAAATGAAAAGTTTAAGAAGAAACTGTCAAAGAATTGACTTTGAAAAGTTGGGGAAAAGAGATAAAAGAACCAGACACCCAATACCACCCTCAAGGGTGTGGCTTTTCAACATGCACCAACTGCCACAGCACTGACCAGGGAGGAGACCAAGAGGAAATTCTTTTCCTCAATGATTTAAGGGAATTTCTTTTTAGAAAGGAAGGAAAAAGAAATTCAAAAAGGTGGCTCTTTGGAAAAAAGAAAGGTTGTGAAATGTAATACCAGAAATGTTTTGCTTACCAGAAACCGTAGCTTGACTCCCCCTGCCTCGAGTTTACAACTGCAGCCTCCTTTCCTAAAGATTCACTTCTCATCCTAGTGCCAACATACGGGAACTAAGCAACTGCAGAGGTGATGGCACTGAGCACAAAGAGTTTATTCCCAAACTGAGAGGTGAGAATAAGGATGATTTATAAGAAATCCTACAAGTACCAACCCTCCCCCAGACTCACAGAGCAACCACATTTGGAAGCACAAGGGCCCGTCCTGAGCAGAATGGCACATTTCAGCTCCAGGAGGCCCAATTGTCTACTCCAGTTACAAGCCCTGTGTCTTGCCCCAGTCTCCCAAACCTAAAGCAGTTGGAGTTTAGTTTTTCACACCTGTCAACTGAATGAAGCAAGGTGCATGTCCAAGCTTGTGATGAGGTGAAAATAAAAGCAATGGGCTGACTGTTAAACACACAAACTATAACTTCACGATTAGGACAGTCTCAGTCCTGTTCTCATTAAGTTCTTATCCCTGTAAGATACTCCATAAGAGATAAGAGAAACGAAAGCGTATTCTCCCCAGCAGCAGTCCGCACAGGGAGAGAAAGCATCTGATTGGGGGTGGAGTTTCCAGAGGAAGCAAGCTGATTACATCACCTTTCAAAGTGGCTCCGCCCCCTTGACCAAGTTTCTAGGGCAGCCCTAAGCTGACTGGCAAAAAGAGAAAAACAAAGGAGAGGGACGCCATTTTGTTATGGAGAGGACGACTCAAAATTTACAAAGCCATCCAGATCTGCCGGTAGCTTTAATTACACTATAAAGCACTAAATAAAAACAGAAGCCATACCTCCGCCCCCATCCTCAATCTGACCTACTTGAATTCAGTTTAAGAGTTTACTGAAAGTAAAATCAATTAATATACAATTTTCTGCAGGTTAAGAATTTGAATTTGCAACTGAAGTTCAATTTGCTACTACCGCCGACCACCCCAATCCTCCCTATAACCGGAAAGGGGGAGGACTTGGACCCCTCAACAAATAGGGTTGAGGTGGGAGGACAGGAGAAAAATGGGTCAAGACACAACCTGCAACGCCGCTTGGAAGACAAAAGGACAAGGAAAAGTCGCCATATTTGAAGCAGGGAAGAAAAACTCTTTTTAACGACACAAATCTAGAAAGCTAGCATTCAATTGCACTAATGGCTTTTTAAAATTATACTTCTGAGCTTTCACATTTCCCAACCTTTCCACCCTCTTAACTGTATCGACCAACCACTAAAAAGTATCAAGTTAAAATGTTAAATCACTTTTGCCTTTAAATAACCTATGCAATCTGAAACAATTACAAGACATTCTTTACCTCCCCAAATGTTATATTGTATGTACTTGATACTAAGATTATTTTGCCCTAAATTTAAGTGTCTTGCAATCTTTATTCCTAGATTGCCACCTATCTTAACCATACAATATACCCCAAGCAAATTACATTAAAATTGAGAGAATTTAACAATCACTTTAAAAGACATAGCCAGCTAATACTTCTCTGCCCATCTCCTTACCCTGCAATCTTTATGTACAGATTGCTTATTAATCTGGCAAATTGAAAGGCGCTCTGCTTGTCTCACACACAAAGAAGTGGGACTTCTGGGCCACAAGATCCACCATCTTTTGTATGTGAGCTCATTAACCCTTTTGAAGACTGCTAACCAGAGGAAGGTAACCATTCCTCCTTATAATAGCAAAGGCTTATGCTTTGGCAGTCTGGAAATTTGCTGGATTATCAAGGGTTAACCGTCAATATCCTCACTTGCTGGCCCTCCCTTCACCCTCTCCTTGCCTGCTCCACAGCAGGGAAGAGGTAGGTGGTAGGGGAGAGAGCAAAGACTGCTTAGACCCACAGGACCTTTTTAATGGAGACTTAGAGACCCGATTGGTCCTTCTCCAGTACAATACATTTGTTCTATGGTCTCATTGCTTCCTCTCATTATTTTTGGTTTCACAACGGGAAACGTTGATTTCTTGTTGCAAGGCTGGTTTTTGAAAATTCGACTTACTATCCAATTTTTTTGCGACGTCAGCACCACGGGCTCAGGGGGGGAGGGGTAAAATTTTGGAGGAAAAAAAAACAAAACAACCAACCAGGACCCAAACTCAATTACTTGGGGGGCCTCATTGGATCAAAAAGTCTCTTAAAAAAGTAAAGACCAGCTCAGTATTCACATTCCCCCCACCCAACTCCATTTAGGGAGGGGGGGGTCGTTGAAAAAAATCCTGAGTGGATTCCAAAAAGGAAATGCTGGATGAGTGAGATTGGGTGGGTTTGGGCGGGGAGGGTGGTTATTTTTGCAGTTAATGTGGTGACGGTCCTTCGGCCACAGATCTCAAGTCCCAAGCAGCGTGGGCTGGTGGGGTGGGCAAATAGGTTGGAAGGGGTAGAAGACACACAAGTGGTTGGGCTGGTGGCTGCTCTTTTCCCTTTCCCCCCTCTCTCAGGATCCTTTCATGGGCTTAAGATGTTGCGGAGGCTTGTTTGTTTTCCTGATGGCCGGCCTGTCTTTCTCCGAGAAAATTCAACCTGGGGTAAAAAAAAAGAACACAAAAGGAGAAAGATGTAATTAGTACGGGTCGCCTTAAAACAGTCCCACGTGCCATTTCTCGTCGTCCCAGAACGCAGCGGCAAGCGCGGCTGCCGAATAAATCCATCCCCTCTCCGCTTTCCCGGGCCGCCCGTTCTCGGACAAAACGTTACCGTCCAAGCGACGGAGCACCCAAACTTACCTCTAAACGAACCCCAGAATGGCGGCCGCCCGCTCGGGCGGAGTCTTTTATACCCGGCCGCCGCCCAACGCACCCTAACGTGATGGAGAAACGCCCTCGGCGCGAGGCATCGAGCGCGAGGCGGAGGCTGATTGGCCATCGCGAGGGCCAGGCCGCCCGCCGATTGGACGCCGCCCCTCCGCCTTCGGGAAGCCCCAGCCCTCGTTCCCCCCCACACTTCCGTCTCTTTCCGTGCCCTCCGCGCTAGCGCGTGACCGCCGCGTCCGGCGCCGCCCTCTTCCCCGCCTCCACCACTTCCGCCCCGGAGGACGAGCCTCACCCCGGGTTGGTCGGCGCGACCCGGCGCGTGCGCACTGAGAGCGGCCCGGCCCAACTCGCCCTCGAAACTCCTTCTGGGTCATACACTAGGCATGGCATCTATGAGTCACTGTAACCGGTCCGGGGGAAAATCAGTTTCGACGGCTGCTTCGATTGGGACGCAGCTCAAATTCGCGTGGCTTTGCCGGCCCCGCCCTCCGACCCTTCCGTCCTGACGCACGTGCGCACCCGCCTTCCGCATAGTGAGCCTCGGCCTCGGCCCCGCCCTAACCAGCGCCCCGCACATGCGCAGTCGCTCCTCCTTCGGGCCGGCCGTACGCCAGCCGTGCGTCAAGATGGCTGCCTCCGTGACGCGCACGCTGCTGAGGCTGTTGCCTAGCCTCTTGCGAAGTTCCTATGGCGTGCAGGTAACCCCTCGGAGGGCTTTCTCCGCATCCCCACGCTGTCTGCGCGTTTCCGCCTTCGCCCCGCGGCGAGGACTCGAGGCGCACAGCTCTTCCCGTCTGTTTACGTCTCCGTCCTGCACCACCCTCTGTCCCCCACGGCGCGCGTTTTCTAGTTTTCTAGTACTCAGCCTTAGAGAAAGAGCCAGGGTTACGCGTCGTCTTCCCTAAGTACTGGACAGAAGGATGAGGTGATTGGATTGCTCCTGGACATGCACAACTAATTTCTAACTTTGTCGTTGGAAGTGTCCTTTGTATCAAAGGATTCTAATGTTAATCCGCGCCCCCCCCCCGGTATTCTGGAAACTGTCTCACTCTGCCCAGGTTGACCTCTTAAGTGACCTTGAACGCCTGATCTTTCTGCCTCCACTTCCCAGGTATTAAAGGCGTGATCGACGACTCCCTACCCCACCTCCTAACACATCATTTTCTTAGAAGAGCATGCTGGAGCGTTTAATCTGCTCCCTGGATTGAAGTTGCCCTGTAGGCTGAGGTACTCACCACCCTGGAGGTTCTTGCAGGGCAGGGAGAAATAGCTTGAAGGCTTGTCGCGACGACACTCCCTAAAGTGGGACTAAAGAGTGGTGACAGAGGTCACAACCGAAGTAATAACAGGCTTGGTAGCGTTCAAGCTGGCGTTAGCACTCAGATTTTGTTTTGCCCTGTGGAATGCTGACCTGCAGCATTTTATAAAACTGGGCAACTCAGTGTCTTTGTTTTTTTTCTCCCTTGTCTGATGCGTCCCCTGCGCTCCATAAATCTTATTTCCAAAAGGTTAGCAATCCTTTCTCTCTTCACCAGATCCAACTAATGCCCATCAAGCACAGATCTTTGTTTGCCACCTCCCTAACATCCTAATTATTCCTTTGTCTGGTTGGCTTGTCATTGGAGCTAGATAGAGAGGTGTCAGTTTAACACCAGAAGAAATGCTCCAGTTATGTCTATTTCTGATGAATTATTCTGATGTTTTGGACACATATCCCTCCTCCCGGAAGAATAATAAGCTAAATAGTTATATCCTTTTCTTGAAACTCACCCTCTCATTTGACTCCCTTTATAGGTTCCCCTCCGGGCACTTTGCACTAAAGATCCTCCGGAAGAAGGTTCTCCATCCTCACTTCCTGTGTCCCCTTATGAGAATGAGCCTTGGAAATATCTGGAATCAGAAGGTACCCCAGATTGGGGGGGAAGCGAGAAAAAGTGGGGCCTGGAGTAACTGGCTAGGGAAGATCCCTACCACTTGCATGAATGAATAAACTCATATGGTCTCTATTTCAGAATACCAGGACCGCTACGGTTCTCGACCTGTGTGGGCTGACTACCGCCGCAACCACAAAGGTGGTGTACCGCCACAGCGGACCCGAAAGACATGCGTTGTAAGATTTTAAGGTTTTCATTATGGTGGGGTGTGACGAGGAGGCCATAGGGTGGGTGACATCCGTCCTTTCTTTGACTGTTTTGTATCTTTAACTACCAGTTTCTTTTCTACAGCGTAAAAATAAAGTTGCTGGGAACCCTTGCCCCATCTGCCGCGATCACAAGTTGCATGTTGACTTTAGGGTAAGCAGAATCTTTTATCCAGAATTGAGACTTGGATCCTCTCTGCAGTGCTAAAGAAATTATCAGGATGTGTCTCCTGCGCTTTTGTACCTGTATGCGCACAGTCCCAACGCTGCCGTTGTGAAAACACCCCTCTTTACAGGCTTTCACCCTCTGCTGTGGAGTTTCTTACAAGGGTTTAGTTCACTCTCTTAAAATTCATAGTCTAAATTCCAAGTAAGAAAAACACATTTGCCGGTAGATGGTGGCACACTCCTTTAATCCCAGCACTTGGGAGGCAGAAGTAGGCAGATCTCTGTGAGTTCAAGGTCAGCCTGGTTTACAGAACTAGTTCCAGGACAGGCTCCAAAGCTACAAAGAAACCCTGTCTCAAAACAAACAAACAAAAAAACACACATTTGAGCTGGACTAAGCTCAAGCACTAAGGTGGCAGAGGCAAGCAGATTTCTGAGTTTGAGAACAGCTTGGGCTACGCAGAAAAACCTTTCTTAGAAAACAAACAAAAAAAAGGTACATATTTGAAAGCAGACTTGGTTAGTATGTGTCTATGATACCACACTGGCAAGACTGAAGCAGAAGTGTGAGTTCCAAGTTCAGGCCCTGTCATCCCCTACCCCACCAGTTACAAAAGTGACTTCTCCTAAGGATGAGACAAGGTCTAAGTATCCCAAGTGGCCTCGGACTTGCTAGCTATGTAGCTAATTTTAAGATTTTATTTAATTTTATGTATCTTGGTGTTTTGCCCACATCCATATCTGCATGGGGGTGTTAGATTTCTTGGAACTCTAGTTACAGACAGTTGTTGTGAGCTGCCATGTGGGTGCTGGGATTGTCTCTTAACCACCGAGGCATCTCCAGCCCCGCAGCTAAACTTCTGGTCCTCCTGCCTTCCTAAGGGCTGTGGGTTACAGGTATATGCTGGTGTGTGATGATGCCACACCTAGCTCAGAGGTCAACTTGTTATTTTAAGGGAAAGAACTTACTTGGAAAAAAAACTTCGAAAGATAGGAGGGGTTCAAGGGAAAGAGCCTTGTCTATCTACCTACTACGATTATTAACAGATGTATTGCCCTCTTTGGGGGTGGAAGGGGTGAGGAATGTTCCTCCGTTTTCCTGTTTTGAGAAAGGGTATTTATATAGCCCAAGCTGACCTCAACTCACTGTCCTTCTGCCTCAGCAGGCTGAGTTCTCGGGTTGTCTCCTTGCTTAGTTGTTGTTTGCTTGCCCTCCCGTGTGAGATGCTGGGGCCTGGGGCTACAGCACAGGTAAGAAAGGAGCTATGATGTAGAGGAGATTTCCTCTCCCCTCCCCACTTCAAAATGATAAGGCCTGGTTTTTTTGTTTGTTTAGTTGGTTGGTTTTTCAAGACAGGGTTTCTCTGTATCTTTGGAGCCTGTCTTGGAACTCTCTCTGTAGACCACAGGCTGGCCTCGAACTCACAAAGATCTGCCTGCCTCTGCCTCCCAAGTGCTG
>LOJH01030189.1:3076-17187 GCA_001685095.1 Ellobius talpinus
CTACTGGGATTAAAGGTGTATGTGTCATTGTGGCTACTGGGATTAAAGGTGTATGCGTCATTGCTGTCTGGTCTGTAAGGCTGGCCAATGTGACTATTTTACTTTTCTGATTTTCAGGCAAGATTTATTTATTAAAATACGAATGAAATGCCACTACACAGAGCAGCTATTGGGAAATCCCTGGGCTCTGACTCCTGCAGGTAAATTCACAGCGAGGAACAGGACAATGCTGGGATGCACAGTGAATCAAATGGTCGAACTTTGAATGGGTTGGAGAAGTTAGTACTACTGAATGTTTTTGGATAAGAAATTTAGGTTCTCTTAGCATAAATCTGATTTGTTTAAGGTAAATTGGTTTCATAAAGCACAGCAGGGCTAGGGCAGACCCAGGACCTTTGACTCTACACAGGTTTTCCCCCTCTAACACAGAGTAAAGGGAAAATGAGGAGTCCCTCCTGCTGGTAGACTTAGTGTCTCAGCGTCTGCCTCTGTTTCTCTCTGTCTCTGTCTGTCTCTCTCCCGCCCTCCTCTCTCTCTTTCCCTTTCCCCTTGTCTTCTTTTTCTTCAGTGCCAGCAAGATGCCGTGGGATTAAAAATACACAAAGCACATTCAGAGATGATGGAAGAGTGCAACATCTCTTTCTGACCAGCAGAGGGCAGACTTGGACAGACTCAGAATCACAAACCCTTCAACCCATCTTCTCTGGAATGGATGCACTTTTAACAAGAGGAGTTAAAAGGTACCAAAGCTAAAAGTCTTTTTCCAGGTATCCATCTGCATCAGCACCACCCATCCTGTTTCTTGGAGGGATGCTTACAATGTGGTCACTCTTCGGTGTCTGAGTAATGGACAGGAATGCTAATACATCTACTTCCATTTTCTGCAAGCAGACTGAAAAGCCTAAAGCCTATAGAGTGGTATGATAACTAGCTGATACTAAAGGAAGAAAAATTTAATTTTATAAATGTGTACTGGCAAGTATACTAAAATCAATCATTTTATTGAGGACTTAAATAATTGTTTCTGCCTAGGAGTCATGTGTTTAGACAGAAGGTTAGGTGGCAGACAAAAAGAGGTGTGCAAAAATCCAATTACTTTTTTCTGTATAACAATATACAGTTCAATCTATATTCAACAATATAAATATATATGTGAAAATATATATTCAATATGCAGTGAATCTTCAGTAAATAAAAAGTTAGTGGCTTTCCACCTGCTTTAGATTTAAACTTGCAAATTTAGGATTTTTACCTGCCCCTTAAGGATGAATGTACACAGACAATGTTTGCAGTAATACATTTGTTTGATAGTTTCCATCATGTTGTTAATGTAGGATGCCCCTCTGTATGCTGTGAATATATTTTATAACCATTGGTCAGTAAATGATCTGCTTTGGCCTGTGGCAGGGCAGAATATAGTTATGTGAGACAACCAAACTGAACACAGGAAGAAAGAAGGAGGAGTCAGGGAAGATGCCAGCAGGTACCAGAGAAGCAAGATGTGAGGTAATAAGCCATGAGCCTCATGGTTAAAACATAGACTAATAGAAATGGGTGAATTTAAGTTGTAAGAGATAGTTAATAATAAGCCTGAGCTAATAGGTCAAACAGTTTGTAGTTAGTATCCAGTCTCAGAGTGGTTACACAGAAACTGGCGGCTGGGGGAGAAACCTCCAGCTACAAACCTGTCTCTTGAGTTCCCCCTCCTCTCCTCTCCAGGAGTCAGTCTCCTTGTACATCTGTTCGGTAAGATGCTTGTTTCAAAGGTCACAGTTTTCGGTTGCATTTGCTTTCTATCGTTCTAGTTTTTGTGGTCAATTCCTCATCTCTTCAGTTGGAATATCCTCCTTTACCTTTAAGTTATTAAGATATTTATAATCATTGCCTGCTTACTCAAGCTCCTATATCATCCCTGAGATTATTTCTACCGATAACTTTACTTCCTAGCTGGGTTTTTCCACATTGAATACTTTTTATAATGTACTGGACATATGATTTTCCTTTGAAAAGTCTGGGCTTTTTTTTTTTGATAGGCAAGTTTATAGAACAACTTGACCGATTTGGGCTCGACTATGCATGTTGTTAGAGTGAATCCAGAATAAGCCTTATTTCAAGGTATGATCTCTACTCCTAAAAGGTGCACATTTAAGACATCACAGAATAAGCCTTATGTCAAGGTATGATCTCTACTCCTAAAAGGTGCACATTTAAGACATCACAGAATAAGCCTTATGTCAAGGTATGATCTCTACTCCTAAAATGTGCATTCTGTAATGGCTTAACCCCTTCTCTGCATTTTCAGTGATTGTCACTCTTGGGATTTACAATTGCAGCATCTTCAAGCACTTTGAGACCTCTGGGACCTCTCAGCCCCTGTGAGTTCCTGCGGCATCTCACCCTGCGTATGCATATAGTATGCCACTCTTTGAAAATTCCTGGAGTTCCTTTCTGAAGAGCACTCTCTTCCGTTCTCTGCCCTACAACTCACCTCGCCCTCACCTCAGCAGCCCCCAGCTTCAGTGTGTACACCTTCCACTCCACAAGACTTCTGTTTCCTGTGCAGATTCGTCTTCCCAGCTCATGCTGGGAATTGCTCTTCTGTTAATAAGCCTCACAGTCTTGAGATTTTGAATGTACAATGGTTCGCAATAGTTGCCATGTGTCATTGTCATTAAAGGTGGGAGTCTGTACTCTATTCTTGGTGAGAACAGAGGGAAGCAGGAAGGAAAAATGGGCAGGAGGTGTTGGGGAACCCTTGAGGTCCTGGCACTCAGTTTATTCATAGTTCTCCCTGTGGTTTGGTCAGTCACTATTTCATGAATGTGGGTTCCATGGTTATTACTGTGATGTGTAATTTCTGCAGATGTTGGGAGAAATGTAGAGAACAAGAGGAGGCAAGGAGAGGCATGTAGCCAGGTTGAGGGTCAGATCCTTTTGAAAAGAACAATGAGGAAGGAAGGTTGGGTAGAAAAGTCTTGGACTACAGTACAGTTTGAAGAAAGTTCAACAGATCAAGTGGAGAATTGCTGAACCAGTTATCCTTCATGTGAGTGTTCTGTCTCCAAAGAAAATCCCAACAATGAACCCTGTCACATCTAGTCACTGTTTGGGAGTAGCATGTGTGCAGCGGCCAGACTATATATAACATGCCCACTTTCAACTTGAATTTGCACTCAGATAATATCATTTAGCATAAGCAAATTCCTAATAGTTTCTGTGCAGCTGTGTTTTGGTTTGTGAGATCTGCCATCTCTAAGCTTGTGGAGCCTTGGACGTGTGTGTACACAATGATAGATCTTACCAGAGCAGATGGGACCGTGAGTCAGTTTTGCTCTCACAGAGGCAGAATTGTGAGGTAGTGTTTCAGGGCTCCCACAGTGCTTTTTCCAATATATCTTCTAGTGCATTTTCTATTAAGCTAGTGTGCATTTTGTTTCATGATTTGTAGTTCAATACTACTGTGTTGTCATTAGCATAAAATAAACCACCCAAAATTTATCATGTAAAATAAAAGCCATGGTATTATATCTGTGAATTTTGTCGACCATGAATTCGGACAATTGCAATGTAGAGAGCTGATGTCTGTCCCACAAGTGCCAGATAAGGCCAAAGGACTGAAGCACCTGGTAGCTTCTTTCTTCACATGTCATCTGATGTCACATGCACATGTCATTTTTGTGACTTATAAGGCCAAGTTCATCTGTGATGCCAACCAGAACACCTCCATGTATGTTCTCCTTGTGGTTGAGAATCCCTCCAGTATGGCTGCCCTGGGGTAGTTGGACTTTTTACATGGTAGCTCTGGACACCAAGCTTGCCAGTTTCAGTAAACAAGGCAGAATGGCATGGTTTGAGCTTAGTCTCTCTTCTGCAGCATCCTACTGGGTAAAGAACCCACACGCCACTTACATTGAAGGAGAAGGGACTGAGATTTTTCTTTCTGATCTGAAAGATGTTATAGGCATGTTGTTAAAATGCCACACTGATGTATCGACCAAGCTAAGAGCACTTTTGCTAAAAATTCACTATGCCTGTTAATGTCAGTTGTAGACTCTCCACTAGCAAGAGTTGCCTCTCTCACAAAGAACAAAGTGTTTGTGAGTTCAAAGCATAGAGTATTTCCCAATATTGTTTCAGACCACTCCCAAGAACTCAACAAGACCTCTAACTTTTTCTGCACTATTTCTTGACAAAATCTTTGATTAAAAATTTAAGCAACTGCATAGCATAGCGAGAACATCAGACCAAGTGCATTTGCTTTATTGGAAGAGACCTCCAATTTCATCAATTATTCTCTGTTGTTTGGTATAAAGCTGTGGACAGCAGTGGCAACAGCTGGGAGGATGTACAAGCGGAAGATGAGGTCATCCTTTTTTATCTTCAGAGATTTTGGACAGATCCATTTTCATTCTCATGGTCAAGTTTCCAAAGATTTCTGACAACTTAGATGCCGGTAGTAATGAAGGAATTTATTGACAAGTGCTCCTCCACTGTACAAAGCATCAAGGGCTCTGTAATTTAAAATTTGGTTAAAACAGAGTTCCTTCAAAGAAGAACATAGACTTACATTTTACTTTCCTTTATCCCTCTTATTTAGGTAGCTTTATACAAAAAGACCCTCCTATCCAAGCCTTCATTTTCTCACCATGTGAGTCAGTGTTAGATTAAAGCCGTGAGACATTGCACAGTAGTTTTGGGGCTAAAAAGGAAACCCTGGGATAAAGCAGCATCAGATATTTACCATACACCAGGCCCTCTGCTAGAGGCTGCTGTGAACACTGAGAGGTTGGTCCTTGACATCAGAAACATCAGGGCCGAATCAGGCAGTACCACATTTGCTCTGACGCAGTCAAACAGCCTGACACCCTGATTTCTTCTGTCTAGCCAGTGTGTGCCTTGGTTTCCTCCTCTGTCATCATGCAAATAATGATAACCACCTTACTTACCCAACAAGATTTTTAAATACATAAATATTAAGTATTAAAGTTCTTGGTAGCTACTAAAATAATAAAGATATAATCTTGCCATGCTAATCAAAATGAACCATGGATCACTGGAATTGGGATGTTGCCTGGGAGTTTGTTAGAAATGCTAGCTCAAGTCTCATCCTTACCCACAGACTCTGTGTTGACTGAGTTTTCTGTCCTGTCCAGTTCCTGCAATCGTTAAGTCCCAAAGAAATCACACAGAGGTCTACATTAGTTATAAACTGATTGGCCCGTTAGCACAGGCTTCTTACTAACTCTTATAACTTATATAGCCCATTATTAGCCCATTATTCTTATCTGTGTTAGCCATGTGGCTCAGTACCTTATTCAGCGGGGTAGTCACATCTTCTGTGGTCAGGTCAGGACTGCAGAGGAATGGGCTTCCTCCTTCCCAGAATTNTTATATAGCCCATTATTAGCCCATTATTCTTATCTGTGTTAGCCATGTGGCTCAGTACCTTATTCAGCGGGGTAGTCACATCTTCTGTGGTCAGGTCAGGACTGCAGAGGAATGGGCTTCCTCCTTCCCAGAATTCTCCTATTCTCATTGACCTGCCTCTACTTCCTGTCTGGTTGTCCCGCCTCTACTTCCTGCCTGGCTACTGGCCAATCAGCGTTTATTTAAAATATGATTGACAGAATACAGACCATTCTCCCACACCAGATTCTGAGCTTACAGTTTGACAAGACCACCAGTGATTCAGTGGTCTATATAAAAGTACAACATTCTAATAGTAGCAAAAGAGAAATTTTAGATTCATTATAAAGTGACCTATTGGCCAATACAAAATAACCTAATAAAATTAAAAGCCTAAGGATGATAGAAAATAAAAGCAAATGGGACTAGGAACTGAAAAGATGGCTCAGTCAGTAAAGTTCTTGGCTTCAGAACACAAGGACCTGAGTGTGAGCCCCAGAACTCACATTAAAAAAAATCATCAAGCAAGGTGGTTTATAACCTCAGTGAGGGGGAAGTAGATGTTCCATGGGGGCTCAGTGGCAAGTCATCCTGGTCTACTTGGTGATCACCAAGCCAGCGAAAGCCTCAATCTCCAAAAAAAGATGGATGGCACCTGAGGGTTAACAACTGATGCTGTTCTCTCACATCCATACGTCCATATATGCAGAGAGAGACAGAGACAAAGAGACACAGATAGAAAGATGGACAGAAAGACAGACAGCCAGGCAGATGGGGGAGGGAGAGTGGACAAGCAAGAGAAAGGCAGAGACAGAGCACCAGGATATGTACTATACATATAATCTATGTCCCCAGCAGGGGCAAAACTATGATCACAAGGCTATTACATTCTTGATGTGCTGTCCCCTGAGGTTTCCCTAAATGGGGAAAACTTGACTTCATAATTTACAGTAGTATGGGGAAGGGTAGCTTTATTACTTTGCAAAGGAAGGAAGGCAGGGAGGGAGGATGTAAATGAACTAGGTTGGCTATACGTTCCCAGACGTTGCAGGATTTTAAACACAGGCCTCAGTATCATTGCTAGTGTCACCCCATGAAGAGTCTCCATTATTAGGTTGAACTGACTAAGTCCTCCTCTTCCCGCATGGCTGAGCCTCGGCCAAACAAGTCATTTTAGTCACCTCAATGAACAAGATACCTCATGGTGCTCTTGGTAACCGTGTGGTAATCACAGTCAAACAAAGTTGGGCTGTATGTAGGATGGGCGACAAGCACTTGCCATGCCTCATTCCCTTCACATCCAATCATGTTCTGGTTTTTGTCCATGCTTGCCTCCTCAGCTGCACAGTGGAATTATTGGGGTCAAGGTGAATGTGTGTGTCTTCTCTGCATGTCCTAACTTCTCAGTACAGTGTCATTGTGAATTGGATGGATCATATCTGTCTCATCCAGTGTGGTACCTACCTTATTACCCATGATCTTGGCTAGGTTTCTGTGACATAGGAAACTTACCAATGAAAGACACTGTGACCAAGGGAACTAACAAAAGAAAGAGTTGTTTAATTGGGCTTACAGTCCCAGAGGGCTAGAGTCTATGATGTTGGAGCGAAGATGTGGAGACAAGCGGCTGGAGCAGCAGCTGAGAACTCACATCTTGATCTATAAGCATGAGGCAGAGAGCACACTGGGAAAGGCAGGAGTATTTTTTTTTTGAAACCTCAAAGGCCTTCCCCAGTAACTCACCTCTTCTGGCAAGACCATACATACCTCCTAATCCTTTCCAAATGGTTCTATCTACTGGGGACCAACGATTCAAACATGGTCCTATGCGGGCCACTTGCATTCAACCAGCACACCTATGAAACAATCTCTGGACTCCTTTACATAATGATGTAAGCCTCCACTGCTTCCTCAACCAACCTCATGTTTCATTATTGCCCCTGTACTACCAAACCTTACTCTAGTCATACAGAATACGTACAAATTATTGAACATGCTTCTGTCTTTCATGCTTCTATTCTCTTGACTGATGTTACTACTCCTTCTAAATTTAACACCCTTCCAATTGGCAGCTTTCAAGTGTCACTCAAAGTCAACCCCTCTGGAAAGCATTTCCTGTATCCCAGACACACTTTCCTCAAGATGCTTCTCCTACACTTGAAATATGCCCTGCCTGCATCCCCAAATAAAGCAATTCTTTTATTATACTGTTTTATGGATATTTGAGTAGAAAACGGTTTATGGAGGCAGAATATGTATTCTTTTATTTTCTGTATTCCAGTGCTAGAGTAAAATTTTGTCCCAAACAAATATTCAAAACCTAATGTCCCATTGTTCAGTACTATACCACGTATTATATTGCAACATGGAATTTCTCACACAATTAAAAGCTCAATAGTGTTTCTAGTTTATCTCTTGCAGCTGAAGTCCTATGTAATTTAGCCATTACATGGTAAGTCCTATAACAACCCCGTTCCTATCCACCGCCTATCTGCTTCCAGAAACTGCATGGATAAAGGCTCTGGGTGATTGAAAGGAGACAGGATGAGAAAGGGTGAGCATAGTTTTGAAGTCTGCATACTCCGACTGGGAATCCACCTTAAATTGTGCTACAGAGTGATGGCGGAGAGCTCAGTCAACCCTTGGGCAAAGTTCAGTATCAGCCTGGGTGAGCAGTGAGCAATAATCAAATGTCAGTTGTACTCCAGATGTGAGATTGCTCTTATGAAGTTCAGAATGGGACATGAGAATATCCAGGAAGAAGACAAATATTAAAGTCCTAGGAGAAAATCCAAGAGTTGTGGCATGAGGACTTTCATCGTCCCAGGGGAGAGCATGAGGAAATGGATGCGAAGACTTAGAAAACATTACTTGCAAGCACTTGAAACATATCTTTAAGTCAAGCAGCCCAAACACCCACCATAAGAATAGAAGTGCCCCAGTACTCACGTTCAATCACATGCATGTCATATTTACTCTGTATCTATATGATCCCTGGCTTTAGAAGCTTGCAGTCCAGTGGATGAGAATGGAGGTGGGGTCCAGGCATGCAGATACATGTACTGAACAAGAAAGCAGCATGCCACACAAGGGGCTGGGGAGATGGGTTTGTGTAAATTCATAAACGGTTTGCCGCACAAGCATGAGGACCTGAGTCTGGATCCCCAGGACCCATGTTTACATGTGTAGTGCATCTAGTAGCATGTGCCTCATATGTCAGGCATGTGTATCCAGGGGACATGCTGGCTAACCATTTAGACAAAGTGGCGAGCTCCAGGTTCAGTGAGAGACCTTACCTCAAAGTAAGGTGGACAGTGATAGAGGAGACACCCACAGTCTACCCCTGACAGTCACCTGCATGTGCAGGTGCACACACCCATACACAAGTGCACACAAATGCACACACACAGACACCACACACATATGCTCACACACAAAACAAACAAACCAAAACCTCAGGAAAAAATAAAGAACATCATGCAGTGTTATTGAGCATCAAGTTAATACAGAGAGTAAACGGACAATGAAGGCACGTTGATCCAAGAGGACCCCAGAAGACTTTAAGCAGAGGTGATAATTGAACAAGCCTTTGAGGGGTAACAGGACCCCCTGTAGTTAAGGACGCCTCTTCTCTTCATAGAAGAAAGGATTGCATCATCATACACTTTCTCCAGAAGGCAGAACACAAGCGATCCTCGCTTCGTGGTCTTACGATGCATGATGAACATTTGTTATTTTCTGTATTTCAACAACTGGGAGGAAAATCCTCTGGGAGCATCGCTGTAAATCCAGGCACTTCACCCTTTGAAAGGTTTGTCATGGAGCAAGAGAGATGGCCCTTTGAATTTACGTGTTACCAAAACCCGGCAGGACAACACATGTGTGGGGAAGGCAGCCTCATTGGTGGAGCTACACGCAGGGAGCAGATGTTCTTTTGCATTCTGAGAGATTGTTGATCATTCCTGAGACTTCGCTAAAAAGCTGCTCAATCATTTCTGAGCCACAACCCTCGATACTTAACGGCAAGCTCCATCCAAGGTCCTTGTAGTGGGCTTTTGTGTCTAGACCACAGGAATTCTATCCTTGGCTTCCAACACTGGGGTGTTTGAAATTGAGAAGGTAGCTTCATGCTGACAGCCCAGCTACCAGCCAGATGGCTCAAAGCAGGCGGAGCCAACTGAATGACTTCAGAAGGAAGAGTGCATTAACTCCTCATACTGCCTGGCGGATGGCAGGTCAGCACTTGGGGAACATTTGCTGCCAGGATGAAGTCATGTCTTTTGCAGTTACTGCCTCGTTATTTTTAATGGATGTTGATGTAGTACACCTTAGAAAGACCTGGGGATGGGCCTGGCCCAAATCCTTCAGAAGGGCTGTTTTGAAGATTTAATGGAAGTGGAAATGATGCTTTCTGTCCATCTCTGTTAACAGCTAGTAGAAGCTAAGAGGCATTTGACAGTCCTTCTGATTCTCAGACTTCCTGTCAAAGTTAGTGAATGCCAGCAGACAAGCACAGCAAGCTCCCCCCTTACCCTGCAGAATACAGACCACTGCAACCCAGAGATTCAGGCCCTGTCTTAAAATGCCCAGTGTCACAGTAAATACTCAAATCACTAAAATGAAAGAACTCATTCTAATGAGGGTTCTGTTCTTATAACAAAAATATCAGAGTGGGCAATTAATAAAGAACAGAATTTTAATTCTCACGGTTCCAGCTTGGAAGGTCAAGAGCGTGGTTGCCAACAGGATAGGTGTCTGCTTTATTTGTCACCCTGAGACTGT
The DNA here is from genome assembly GCA_001685095.1 of Ellobius talpinus. NCBI lineage: Eukaryota > Metazoa > Chordata > Mammalia > Rodentia > Cricetidae > Ellobius > Ellobius talpinus. The sequence continues at coordinate 13,265 of LOJH01030189.1, forward strand.
CCACCAGACATGCCAAACCTTAGCTAGAGCCCCCTGAATAATAGATGTATATCTCCCTGTTCTATACCTTTTCCTTCTGTGCAGTGGTTCCCATTCCCCTGAATCAGCCAGAGAGCTTTTTAGAAACACCGATAGGTGGGCAGTGCAATGGATACTGGTTAAAAAGAGCTTGCTGAGCATCCAGAGAACCCAAGTTCCTTTCCTCACAGCCTGGTAGGCTGCTCACAACTGCCTTAACTTCAGCTACAGGCGACTCAACATCTGCTTCTCCACAGGTATCTGTGCACGCATGTGCTCTCACATGCAAACCCATATAAAAGCGAGTCTTCTATTAAAATGCCTGTGTCAGGGTTGGGAGGATGGCTCGGCTGGCAAAGCGTTTGCTGCATAAGTATGAAGACCTAAGTTTGATCCCCAGCATCTACACAGAAACCTGGGTATGAAGACATTCACTTAGAATCCCAATGGTGAGGAAGCAGAAATGGGCAGGCAGAGGGCTTGCTGGCGGCAGCTGTAGCCTTATAAGTGTGCCTTTGGTCCAAGTCACTCTTTCTTGTCTCAAGACCAAGGTAGACAGATCTTAAGGAATGGCACCTGAGGTTGCTTCCCACCACATGGATGTACACAAACTTGCATACATACCCATAAACACATGTACATGCATACTTAAACACACAGGCGCACACACATACACACACACACTACCAATGTCACAGCAAGTACTAGAATCAAAGAAACAAGAGCACCCATCAGGCAGAGTTATATTTTTTAAATGCAAAATTGAGGGTTAAACTCCTGAGATTTAAGTTTATTTGGTCTGGCGCCTTGGAAAGTCTCAATTTTTTGGTTTTGATTTGTTTTTAAAATTACCCAGAGGAGTCAATAGTGGAGGAAATGTAAAGAAACATTGTCCTGGAATTTTATAGCTTAACACAAAGCATGCATGTTTGTATTTGACCTTATCCCAGAACAAAGATTTATATCAGCTGCTGATGATACGGATGAAAGCAAAATATTGTTCATAATTGTTGCTTCCATTGCCCAGTCAAATGCCATGTGGTGCAGGGAGGGAGAGCAGCTCACCAGGAATAAGCATGCAGCACATGACAGAGCCTGACCTAAAACACCCAGGCTCCTGCTGTTGGCACAGAACCTGCATATTTTTACCCTGGCTCCTCAATTACCGTGCCTGTTTTCAGTTATCACATGGAGGCCCCTGAGACATCTACAGCTGGCTCCGGACTGGACTGGATCGCGGAGGTGATTTTCTGAGTAAGTCAGGCCGTGGCAGTTTATTTTTTCTGAATTACCTGGATAATTGCCTCACCTCTAATAAGATGGAATGAAGCCAAAGTCACCTTCCGATGGTTCTATTGCCTCTCAACAATGCATTCTTATTTTAACGGTCCCAGTTTGGTGAAGTGAGCAACTCTCTTCTTATTTCCCCAAGAGTTATTAATCATCCGGAAAAAGATGACAGTCTGTAATGGTCTAGCCCCCGTGGCTGCTGGCAGCTCTTCTGAGCCTGGGAACACAGCTGTCCTTGACTCCCAAACTGTTCCCTGGGCTTCTAAAAGTCCTCAGCTCAGCTCTCAGGGTGACAAAGAGGGAGAATTCTGAGAACTGGCCTTTCTTCTTTTTGTTGTGCTTTCTTCTATTCTTAAGCTAAGGAATAAAACATTTTGCTTTTTGTCCTATGATTTTGCTCTGGACTTGGCCCTATTGATACAAGAGTGTCTCATCCAAGTGACACACAGTATCACATCAAGGCTCATAACCAAAACAGGCAACCTAAGCCAAACAAAGGAAGATGAATCCCTGACTCTGCTGCTGTCACTAATTGTTTTGTTAAAATCACTAAACGCCTCAGTGAGGGTTGGGTATATGTCCTCTTTCTAAGAACAACTCCTATAGTAAGCCTTGGGTCGTCTCTTTGGAGCCTTGCTTTATTAACTGCTTGTTAACCTTCATCTCTCTTCAATGATCACTGCCAAGTGACTGCTTCCATTCTGCACACAAATGGGATTTATGGTCTTTCCCATCCTAGTGAGTTGGAGAAAATGAGTAAATAAGATTGGACGGCCAAGATTCCCAGAAGGGGGGTACTAAGAAATGGGAAGAAAATGGAAACCAGAATAAAGAACCATATCAAAAATGCCCAAGACCAGTATGGTAACCTGCTACAAGACTGAGAGGAATTGTGGTGTGTGAAATGACTTGAAGAAATTTTGTACTGGTTATTACTATCAATAGTGTTTCCAAAGAAAAACTGGCCAGTTTCTTTGGAATCCTATTTTAAAAGGGAGTAAGGAGTCTTTTGAAACATTTGAAATGTCTCAAAAAAAAGTAAAAAGTAAAAAAGAGACTCCCTTGCATAGTTACCAAGAAAGTGAGTGTGTGCGCGCGCGCGCGCGCGCGCACACACACACACACACACGTATGTACGTACATTCTAGAGAGACTTTGGTAACTCCCACTGTCAGGGAAAAGCTCTCTTAATCTTTGTTCTTCCAATCATTTGCGTGGATCAATGCCACAACCACACTGCTTTCAGCAGGGAAGGGACACAGAGGAATAGCACTTTCCTCTAAGGGTATCACCCAGGAGTTGTGCAATTACTTCTGGTCCTTTCCTATGGAACAGAACTTACATGTGTCTCTATCTTGCTGTAGGTTTGACAAGCACAGTGTTTATTCCATGCAATGATGTGACCGGATAAAAAGTAAGATTTCTCTTCCTGAATATCACAAGAGAGAGCAGGCATTAAGGGACAGTTGGCAGACTGTGGGTTTAAGGATTAATAAGTAATATGAAAGAAAAGGCAGAACCATTTTTATTATTTCTTAAAGGAGTTTGGCAGTGACAGGAAGGCTCTCTGACCTCTGGGTTAAGTATAGAAATGACAGATCAGACTGACAGAAGAAGGAAAACTAATCCTTATTGAATATCTTAACATCAGAGTTCACAGTGCAGAATCCATCTCCTCCAAGCAGGCTGATCCACAGCATAGCAAAAATCCCTTTTCCCCATAACCCCTTGTACTCCTTGCTTTCTAGTCTTCTGTCTCACTACTATTTATCCATGCCTTGCTTTTGTCTTCCCTGCAAGCTCCAAATACCTTACTTATCTTTTTAGCCTCCCAGCTCCTGGTCTACCACTGTCTTGGGTACCGTTCTTGTACTCATTTATTGCCTTGCTGCCCATCACTGGCCTTCACGGCAAGGCAAGAGAAGGAGTCTGGCTCCTCCCCTCCTTTCAGCTGTGTGGACTTCACAGTTCTCTTTGAATAGTACTAAAGTGAGCTGTTGAGCTTGATAATCATGACTTCATATCAGATTCTAGTTTGATACATATCAACCCATAAGGATTCGATCAGACAATTCAGTGTGTGCTTAAATCACCCTGGAATGACATATTAGAAATGAGAGCAAGTTTGAATACCCCACACCAAGGGACCCAAACCTGATACAGCTACTTAATCACATGTGTGACCTTGGGTCAGCCTCTTAATTTCCCTAGGCTTCTACTTTCTTATCCATTGAATAGCAATACAAAATTCACCTTGCAGGTTATTGTGATATGTGATATTGTTGGGTATGAGGGTATTTATCATAAACTCAATGGCAGCTATCATTATTTTATCACTAAATATAGCATCTGAATTTATTATTACATGTATATACTTAAGAAGGTGTTTGGTATCATAATGTAGACACAGACTTAACAAAAGGCCACGCTTGTATTTATTTGGGTCTATAAACAAAGATGAACTAGCTAATGCTTCTGGTCAATCCATGGCTTGCTTAAAGCAAATTATTGGGAAGTGCCACATTATTTGTAAAATAAAACTAACCAGTCATCTCTCTCTGGAGTCAATAAGGAAGGAAATCCTATCTATCTATCTATCTATCTATCTATCTATC
>LOJH01030192.1:0-16105 GCA_001685095.1 Ellobius talpinus
AATGGGCCAGGCAGTGCTTAAATGAATACAGTTTATGTGTTGTTATTTCGGGTTTTAAGCTAGCCGTGTGTGCGGGAGCAGGGCGGGACGAAAAGCAGGCCTGCTCCCCTATCACTACAGGCTACAGCCTTTCATTGTTTTTAAATTCCATTTGAACATTTTAAAAATGAGGAGTTTCATCAATTTATATAATTTAAAACACCCTGACTTAATTTTTAAATTTTCATTGGATTTTCGTTTTTCTAGACTTTTCTTGAATTCTGTCTAACTTTTTAGAAGCCCCACTTATGCTTTTTAAGGTTCTTTTGCACCTTTGCCCTGCCAATGAATTGCTTATTTTTGCCTTTTGAAAACTTCATTAACATGATTTTTTCTATTATATGGGATTTTAATTAATTATTCTTTATATATTGAATGCTTACTTTTTTCATTTTTCCCTAGAACTTAATGCTTCATGATCTCTATATACTTTAACAACAAGAGAAATTTCATTACATCCATCAGGACTTACACATTATTTCTTGAAATTTTTAATATTAATTTTTTTAAGTTTCTACTGATTTAATATTAATTTTTTAGTTTCAACCAATTTTTAAAACCACAGATATTGTGATTGCAATGATGGTGATTTTATTTCAACATCACCCTCTATAAACTTGTTGCTTAATAGGGACATACTTATATGAAATGTCCATATTTATTTATTGGTACTTGTTTTTTCTTTATTTTACTTTAAAGTGACAAAACTGGCAATCTTTCTCCTTCAGCCTCCAGAGTTTTCGAATTACTGGTGGGTGTGAACCAACATTCTGAGGTCTCAGTTCACCTTACCTCTTATAGGTCTTCCTTCTCTTTATAGCATTATCAAGTATTCTTGAGAATTTCTTCAAATATCTTTCCTTTGTAATTCTTCTGTACTTAATCTGTTCCATTGTCCAACTATCCTATTTGGTTCTCTTTTCACCTCCTTCTTTGAAGCTACATATTGAAATCAATCTATCATGTGCAGGCTACTAATTTAAAAGTCAACCTTATCTAGAAAGATCTTCATAGGCATTATCAGAATAATCCTTAATCCATGTTCGATCATTTGGAGCTCAGACAAGTCGACATATATAATTTATCACAAAAGGTACACACTGTTCCATTATTATCTCCCCATAACTAAATGCACAGATTAACAACTCCAGGACAGCTCCTGTGATACTGGTGATATGACCTTCAACAATGAAATTTTGGGGAAGTAGCCACAATCAATCCAAAACAAATTGAAAGTTGTTTCATAATGGATTGTTTACTGACCAGTTATGCCGGAGATTGAATCTAAGGTATTGCTCATGTCAGTTGACTGCATTACCATTGACCTCTACCCTCTATTTGTACATATTTGTTTAAATAATTTATGGTGCCTAAGTTACTTGATACCTGCCATTCCTGATATTTGAGAGAATGGGGAGTTGAGTGCTTGGGAATTGTTTATAATTTTGTCAACATTTTTCTTGTACATTTGGTGACTTTTGTTTTTAAAATAATATTTTGTAAAATACAATCTACAATTTCCTAAAGGTCTGCATTTGATTTTCTCCAGGGAAGAATCATACATATATTTGCTAGTAACCATTTGACAAACATTCTTCACTAAAGTCTAATCTTACCTGGGAGTTCCTAATGTGATGCCACAGTGGCCCTTAATTATTCTCTCTTGTTGCTGAATTCAGTTTAAATCTCTCTCAAACTTCTATTGGTCCAGATTTCTATAGATCCAAACTCTCTTGGCCAGCCTGGGTTAGACACTAGATGAAACACTACTTACTTCTCTCCTGAGCATTGTCTTGTGTTCAGGGCTGAATTTTTCATATTTTCCTTTGAATGTCACACACATTAGTTTGGAAGTAAAAATGTAAGTAAGACATCACTTAATAAGGATATCTGTGTTAGGACCTGGTCTTCATATGTAGAAGACATAAAGACACACACTCACACAATTACTAACACATTTAATCATTTTCTTTAAGAATACAGGAAATTTAAATATAACCCCCCAAACATATTGAAATACAGAAGATTGCAACAAACCTCATTATGTGGTTACATGTCTTACTTCTATCTCAAAACACAAATATGGTGTCATATTTTGCCCTAGATACATTTTTGCAAAGTGAGGTGCATTGTACTTGCTTATAGCTTTTATCTTTTAAAGATTATGATATGATATTTCATTCTAATACATGATACTTTCTTGAGTCAAATTTTGCTTGCTTTTACTTAAGTGAGCTAAATGTAAGGTTGAAACATAGTTTGCTACGATCAGGTGTCTTACTTTCTGATTGCTGTGAAAGTCATCATGACCAAGCAACCTATGAAAAGAAGGGTTTATTTGGATGTATGGTTCCAAGAGAATAAGAGTCCATCACAGCAGGGAAGGATGACAGCAAACAGCAAACATGATGGCTGGGACAGAAGCAGAAATCAAATCTTGAACCAAATTAGAAAGCAAAGAACTGAGTTAATGACTTTTCAAACCTTAAAACTTTCCCCCAGTGACATACTTCCTTCAGGAAGACCATACCTCCAAAACCCACTCAATCAAAACCTCCAATTGGTGATCAAGTTTTCACACATCTGAGCCTCTCAGGAACAAACCACCACACCATGAAAGGCAAAGAGTATCTGAAATACACCAGCAGGAGCTAATGTAGTAAAGTAAATGATATCAGGGAGAGATAATTGAATAGGATGCTATAAATCAAAAGACAAGGACTAGAGAGATGGTTCAGTTATTATTAACACTGACTGTTCTTGCAGAGGAACCAAGCTCAGTTCCTAGCATTCACATATCAGTTCTCAATCTTCTGTTACTTCAGGTCCAGGGAATCTGGTGCTTCTTTTGGGTTCTTCAGGTACTTGGCATCATGTGATATATTTACATGTATGACAGCAAAATACTCATAAATATAAAATAAAATAAATAAAAAAAACTTAAAAAGGGAATCTGAAGGCAATGGAAAATATTTGCAAACCTTCATGTGAAACGGTCTCTAAGCATCCAAAGAAACTCACTTATAACATACCATGTATTTAGATAATGAAGTGATATGTAAATTTTACATCATCTTAGAAGTTCAAGTAAGACATGTTTACTGGACATCAACTCTTCATACAATTCTTTAGGTGAGTCAGTTTTCCCCAGAGTTGTCAGCTATAGTCCTTGATATTCAGATGCCAAAAATGCTACTATGCAAATTCAATGAGTTAAAGCTTGCATTAAATTGTCACATTCTGGAAAAGCAACTTCAATTAAAATGGACTGTTTATTGGCGTAATGATGGATTTCGCTTGCTATAAATGTTCCTCATCCAGATAAACAGTTTGTTCAATTCAGAGGAAAGTATAATCAATATGAACAGCTGTATTCCTCTCTTAACACAGATTTTACACAACATTTAATAAAGTTCCATTTTCTCTTGAGTTGATTCCATTTTGAGTTTGTCATTGCAGATGTAATATGATTTACTAGCCCACTTAAATACATATACTATGGACTATCTGTGTCTGTTTACTTAATGGCATATAATGGACAAGCCTAGATACACAAAACAAAGCTGTATTCCCAAGACCAACTCGAAGGTGGGGGCATTTCTTCAAAGAAAACTTATTTTGTCTTTCCCAAAGGAAATATAATATAGGAATTAACAATGTAGGTTCTGAAATGTGGGTGTGAAGAAACCCTTTTTGTTTTTATCACCTCTCAAGCACTTCCCTTTACCTAGGCTTTCCAGTTATTTCCCCCATAATATTTGTTATTCATATGATTTTCATTTGTTAAAGCAAGCACAGCTGTTGCATGAAAAATGTTCTGAGAAAAAAACTTGCCTATAAATCCATTTGTTTTACAATAATTAATCTGAACAAACTCCAAAAAATATACTTTAATAACCTTTTAGATCCCAGTTAGGGCCAAATAAATGACTGTCATTTGTGGTGGATCCAATCTGATTAGATTTCTAGTTTGGTTAACTATCAGCATGCAAGATATTCACCCTGAGGGGCAGTAGACAGAGTCTAAACTTCATATTTATTTAACCACAAATGTTTATTTATAAATGGTAGCAGATTTCCCCAATTAATTTTCATCATGCTGGTGATTTTACTTTGTAACCACTGGCTCTATTAGAGGGAGTCAAAGTTAGATCTAGAGCCACTTGTACTTAATGTTATTTGGGGGCAAAAGGGATGAAAGCAAACTGCCCCCCAAGAAAAAAGCAAATTTCAGAATCTGGTTCTTGATTTAACCAAACATCAATCCAATCAATAATTAGTCAATAATTATTATGTACCTATAGCTAGAGAGAATGATGGGACTCTGAACTACAACTCTTCAGAACAGAGCTGATGCTGGGTTCTCTGCTACGTTTATATGATGCTTTTCTTCTAGAACAGATATGGAAAATGTCTGAAGACAAAAAAAGAAAGAAAAAATACTCTGGCTAGTTAATAAAACTTAAATATTGCTGGCCCAAACTGTGCTTTTAAATTTCTTTTAAACTAAATTCTAGCAACTGGGAAGGCATTAGGAAATCAGAGAGTTCACAACTGGCTCTCAAGTGGGTTTTTCAGACTATAACCTGAGGATTTAGATTCTGTAAGTCAGATTGGAAAATGAATAGACATGGGAACTGTATCCCTAGCCAGCTATTTGTTTGGCACCAGTCTGATCTGTTGGGCTTTAAATTGTGGTATAAGGGGAGGTTGGGAATAGGAAAAGAAACAAGCAGACTTTGAGTTAGATTTGGGAACTGTAAAGTTAGTATTTGCAGTCTACATGCTATTGTAACCCATTTCTATTAGTTTAAGGGCAATTAAAAGGTTACATGGCTAAAGGAATGCCAAGTGGCATTCAAAGGACAAGTCCATAATGGAGTCTTATTCAGGAATTGCAGTGAAGGACTAGCTCTCTGTTTCAAGGAATTCTTTCTCACCATTCAGCCAAGACACATGTGACCAGTCATCCATTAGTTACCGATATTCACTCATCAGGGCAGTCATGTCTGAAATAATTTAATTCCAATTTTTATTCCTGCGTGTGTATGACAGTTCTCCACTCCAATATTTACAACTTCTGATTGGCTAAACTCGCACCTGTGTCCAGGTCATCAGGTGTGGCATGTGAGGAGCAGGCAGAGACATAGTGCATTTTCCCTCAGGCTGTCTTTACTATAACCAGACTACTATAAGCATGAAGAAGAGTGCGTTCTCAGAGGTCACAGGAAGAGGTAAGCCTACAAAAAATATGTGAATAGACTCTACAATGTTGGAACTGGTGTTTAATAATCAATAAAGTAGTTGAACTAGTCAGTATTTCAATTGCTCAAGTTTGGTAAGGCCTAAGGATCCTGTCATTACTCTCTGTCTCTGTGTCCCTGTCTCTCTGTCTCTGTCTCTTTCACACACATGCAAATAAAATAGATTCTAAGATCAGGAGGAAACTTCCATTGGAGACTAGTGTGCGTGTGGTGTGGCTATGCTAATACTTTGCCTTATAACTGTATATTTGTCTCTGAAACTATCAAGCTGTACACATAAAATATGTACATCATTGTATGTCATTTATAGCTCCATGAGATACATTAATAAGTAATAATAATAGTAATATACTAAATAAAGACATAAGAAACATTGCTAAAGAGGGCAGTGACTTGACACATCTCTTTGAGACCCTTTGGCATTGTGAACGGTGGTCTGGGTGCCTACTCACAGCAATAATACCTCTATTGCAGCCTCACTTGGTTTCTTCCTCTTATTCTCTACATGTTGGTGCATAAGGGACGGCTCCCTCCCACCAGCCTCCATCCCCATCACTGCTCACTAACAAATCCTCATCCTCCACCAAAATAGAACAATCAAATATGCCCTAAAGAAGAGATAATAGTGTAGCTACCTCCGACTGCATTTGATAAATTACTGTAAGTCAAGTGCTTACCAGGGATTGCCACAGCATGATGCACAATTAGTCATCCTGGATTCATTATATCTATTGTGCATCTTCCGACTGATGCAACCTACAAGCTTAGTCACAGTGAAAGAGCCGCACTCCTTCCTGGAAAACAAACAAAGCAATTGCTAAATGTGCATCATCCATTCAGAGTAATTCTTACGGAAGCAAGCTGGTTTTATATTCAAGGCAAACATTTTCAATTTTAATATGTTTGCTTACATGAGATGCAGATTGTAATTTAATGGCATACTGTTTAATTATGCCTTCATTTGTATAAACTGTAATGTTGGTGCTGAATAAATGAAATAAAAATCTCTTTAATTTCCTCCTCAATATTTAATTTAAATCGATGATAAACAGCGGCCGTCTCTTTGAAACAATGTTAATTAATATCTAGAAGACTCAATTTGTTTTGGGTGCATGGTATGTGTGCCATGTTGTGTTCATAATTGAACTGGGAGTGTGATTAATAGAGTTAACCTCTGAAAAAAGGAAAATACTGTATAACTCTGCTCCATGCATCTCTGGCAATAGAAAAATGTATAATATGAGCTTTAGATATTAAGCTGCTCCTATAATTGTTACTCAATACACATGTCAGATTTGGGGTTTAGAAATATTTCATACACATATCTCATAGCTATTTAAATTCTTGAAGCATTCATTTTCCTTTCAGATGTGTCTGACCCAGTTTGTACATTCTATTAAAATTAATAAGGTGAAGGAAGCATGTGGACAATAATTTCATTAAGGCCCTCTGAAGCAGGCACTATTACTGGCTGTAGGGATATACAGGTTTTCTTGAGGAATAAAAACATCAAGAATTCTGGCTGTGGTGGTCATATCAAAGTTGAATCATGGATGCTGTCACCTAGTATTCATAGAACAGTTAACCTCTTAGATGATTAACTATCACTCATTCCTTCCATGACTCCTTCATGGAAACAAAGGCCTGGAGACATCCAATAATTACCCGAGAAAGCAGACGAGTGAGCAGCAGACATCATCAAAGAAGTCCACTAGCTTTCCCTTTACATGATGGACACCAAAAAACCATGCGGTGTAGAAGAATTAAACTATCCAGCATAGACTAGTTTTTGAAGTTGAAATATATTATAGGAACTAGTACCTGAGGATCTTATTCTAATTTGGCTAGTATAAACCCATAACACAGAACCAAGAAATATTCTTTCCCAAGGGCAATGAACAGTGAAAGGTTTGGAGAAAAGGTCCAGTACAAAGCCAATAAAATTGGAAGAATTCAATGACTGCAACACACAGAAAAAAATTATGCATTTTCAGAGAGGTCCTCACTGAGGGGAGAGGAACTATAATAGTCTCCTCACAGTAACTGAGGAGGTTTGTGAACTACTCAAGAACTAGTTACTTGTGGTTTGTGTGATGATAGACATGAGATAGATGGATGGATGGATAGATAGGTAGGTAGACAGACAGATAGATAGATTTGACAAATCAGGTACAACCCTCCCTAAAAGACATACTATTCTGGTAAGGGTGGAGAGGAAGTGCTGTAAGCAACATTGGAAAGTGCTTAAGGACCATCCAATTTATTGAGTCAGGGTATTTATATTAGGCAGATGTGTTTCACTGTGACAAAACACCCAATAAATCAATTTAAGGAAAGGAAGATTTATTTTGACTCAGAATTTGAGGGCTTTTTCTCCATATGGTTCAAAGGGCATAGCAGAAAAGACTTTGTCATTTGATGTCAGCCCTGAAGAAGAAAGGAATGTCTGTCTTATAGGGCTTTCTACCTTTTCTAGGTAGAACTCAGTCTATGAAACAGTACTGTCCACACTGAGAGAGGGGCAATGAACAAGCTACATTTCTCTAGTCACATATTTCATTAATTTATATACCACCTTCTAGTTTGCATCACTTCCCAGTTGGTGTGGGAGGTCCTTCTGTCTATGTGTTGCTTTTATTGGTTAATGAATAAAGAATTGCTTTGGGCCTATGGCAGGGAAGAACAGAACTAGGCAGGGAAAGCTAGGCTGTATGATGGGAAAAAAAAGTGTGGAGTCAGAGAGAAGCCATGGAGCCACAGGATATAGATGCTGGGAACTTTACCTGGTAAGCCACAGCCACATGGCAATATACAGATTAATAGAAATGGGTTGAATTCAATAAGAGTCAGTCAATAAGAGTCTAAAGCTAATGGGCCAAGCAGTGATTTAACTAATACAGTTTCTGTATGATTATTTTGGTTCTGGGTGGCTGGGATGAACAAGCAGCCCCCTCCAACACCCAATGATACCCCTGTTATGGTATAGATAAAATGGCACCATACCCCAAGGGGCCTGTGGGCCACGAGGGGCAGCTAACCCCAGGCAGGGAGCCATGGGGTGGGTGAGAGCCACTTGTGGGTGAGAGACAGAGATGTGCCATGCAAAGAAAGTGCATAGCACACCTATCCAGGTCTCTGTCTCTCACCCATGTCGTGGTTCCCTACCTGGGACCCACTGCCCCTCGTGGTCCATGGGCAACTTGGGAATCCACAATATTTCATCTAAATAATAACAGCTCCTTTTAAATAAATGTGATAGTGAATCAATCCATTGATCAGGTCAAAACTCTCATGGTACAATCACCCATCAGTGGCACCCACTACTGTGGGTGGCCAAGCCTCTGAGTCATACACCTTCCATCCTTTTTTCTGTGGGGAATATCTAAATGAAGGACATGCATGTCTGCTTAGCCATCATCAGAATCCAAAAATATTACTGTGATGTTAAGGTTGATGGTTTTCTGGTAAAGACAATCTTAGAAGTGCGAGTAGACTCACACCTGTAAGTGAATCCCAGGTATGCCTCTGTAGTGATTCTGGTATCAAAAAAAGAGAAGTGGTTCATTAAGGGCTCCCAGATACCTTGAATATATCATACAAGATTCAGTTTCAACAGAAGCAAATTCTAGTCTAAGAAGTGTCGTGAGCCAGATTCTGGGGGTAACTTTTGTCACGATGCTAGCCACTGCAGATTCACACATTCCAGGGTAAGGGCATGAGGAATAGAAAACTTAGGTAGGAGTAACAGAGATAAGAAAGAATCACAGAGACACAGTACAGTATTGGGAGGGCAACTCAGTGGCTCTTGAATGCTAAATTTTGATTTCTGACTTCTGAGTTTGTCCATGTTTATTTTCCATACACTTTTATACCCCAATACAAAAGGGGGTAACATGATACAAAGGACAACCAGGAGAGTTATTTGCTTCAACACTTTGAGACATAAAACCATTAATTCATGAGAAAAGCATTCTGTTGTTTAGGCAGTGAACCCACCCTAAACCAAGTATCCTGAAGGTGTCACTCCCTAGGTCAAACCACCTATTTCAAAAGAAGGAGCAGAAGTATGCTTGCTTGAATTCTCTGACTTTTGGTCAGGATGGAGAGGATGTACCTCTATGGGCCATCTTAATGTCCAAAACACCAAGTAACCACACCCTAGGTCAGGGTGTGTAGCCACAGTTGTTGTCAACAACTTTGAGTAAGCTCAAATCCTCTGACCTTCAGATGAGGTGGAATAGACTCACATTTTAGGGCCTCCACACAGATGTCTGTGTGTGTTCCTCCCAGGACCTGGGATGATAGGTAGTATACTGCTTAAATTTAAATTGTCTCTAAAATTTGTTAAATGATTGAAGTAAAAGCTGGTGAATCCCACTACTGAAAAGTGAGGGAAGACTCTGACCTAATTTGAATCCGTCCATTCATGGGTTCATAATTGGATGACATTATTGGGACTTGATGCAAAAATGAGAAATGGAGCCTTGCTAAAGTAGGTCACTGGGAATGCCTTTCAAGGGTATCTTCATGGCCCTTCTTGGAAAATTTTGTCTGTTTCTTTCCTGCCATGAGGTGAACAACTTCTGTTACATGGTCCTACTCCCATGATCCTGTGCTTTGTCGCATGACCACTATAATGAAACTAGCTGACCATGACTTTAAACCTCTGAAACCACAGGCAAAAATAATAGTCTTCCTTTAAGTCATTTGCCACAGAGATCAAAGGCTAACATTGGAAACGTGAATGGAACTGACTAATCACTTAGTACTTACTCTCTGTCCAGGTGAGTGCCATAAGAAACTTTCCCCTGAGCTCCCATGAAGTATGAGGAGTCCTGATCTAGTCCCTTAAAGAGATGTGAGCATAGCTCCTCTAAATCATAGTCAAGAATTAGAAGCTTAGAAGTGATGTGTACTGGTTTTCCAAAGCTTCTGGGATAGATTACTACATATTTGTTGGCCTGAGGAAGTTGGAATCTACTCCTTTACAGTGATGGGGGCCACACATCATGAATTAATGCGTTTCTCATTGAATACCCTCCAAAGGCTCTTGGTGAGATTCTGTCTCTTATAGTTCCTGATACATCCTGGTATTCATATCTGGTGCCAGAATCACTATAGCTTCTGTGATGAATGTCATAATTCTCACTGAATGTCTGTGTTTCTTATACTCTTCTTATAAAGATACTTGTCATTAGAATTAGGGACTATCTGAAGTCTATGATCATTTCAATGCAATAATCTATATCTTTTTTATAAAAAAAAGATTCTGTGTTCAGGTAAGTTCCCATGTTCAAGTTCTGGAGATACTTGCATTTGATACAAAGTATTCATCTAACTACATGGGGCATCTATGACCATAGACATCTAACCATTATTGTCTCTGTGTCCATGTTAATGTGTATAATATGTATATAGCAAGGAGAGCTGACTCCTTTGCTTGTTGTTTTTATTCATTGGGTCAGCAGCATGTTGTCAAGTAACAAATAGTTTCATGTGTTTTTATTTGTCAACCAAGTCCAGTCTTGTCTTTGTCCTTATTTGGTCTTTTATATATTTTGCAGTCTTCCGTGCAGAAAAAATCTATCTCAAACTCAAAACCATCTAATACTTCTTCCTTGTTTCTAACATACTACTTCAGGCAAGCACCCTTTCCTGGGGGTAAGTGAGTTGGTTTTGGTGAGGAATTCAATCACTTTGATAACCTTTGCCTTGATTCCTGCTCTTTATCCTCATTGCTCTTTCAATGTCCTGTATATTTTCCTGCAAGTTTGCTGCTACTGCTTCTGGCTGCTTCTCCTGTTGCTTGCCATTATCCATTATGATATACTGACAAAATGTTGCTAGACTGAACATATTATTGTTGAAAAGCATAACCATATTCTCAAGTTGAAATACTTTTATGATTTTTCAATGTCTATAGGTTAAGATCCAGCTACCGATGACAAAATTCACAGAGCTCTTTGTGTTTCTCTGGGAGTCATTCTATTGGAACCATCTACCTCCACATTTACAACAGACTCTCTGCCTGAGGGTCAAAGACCCAGAAAAGTATCTTTTTGACTCATAGAGAGTTAGGCTAGCTGGAAGTTTCTATAATCACATCTCTCGTGTTATCCTGAGAAGGTTGACAGTAATCCTACTTTTACAAGGTTTTACAAAGATTAAATGTGTTAAAATGTTTGAGACACAGAAATCCCTCAACACATATTCAATGTATTCAATGTAGCCAAAGATCTTACTCATGGATGACATTAATTATGTTTATATATTAGCTGTTGAAAGAATCAGGACCTCTACATTATTTTGGAAGCAGTCACCATAAATTAGTTTTATGATACTCAGAACATCTAAATGTCAACAGCATTTTATTCTATTTTTTGTCCTCTTATTATCTTGTAACTTCCTGCTACGTTGAGGACACTTCTCCAGTTTATATTTCTTAGAACAATGGATAATGTGTTTCGGATTCCAAATCTGTCTCTGCCTTCCTCCACTTCCTTCTTCATTTCTTCCTGTTTTTGTTTCTTCTCACCATTGTGTTCCTTCTCTTTCTCTTTCTTTAAGCCTTTGAAGAAGAGTCAGTAATAGGATTGGAGGTTACTCAACACCATCTCCCACTAATAGCAGAAATCCTTCTTTGGAAGACATGATGCCAACCGCTTTGAATTCATCAATATTTTATTTAACAAGCACTCATATCAAACTCTCAAAAGGCCATACCTTTATCTGGATGCTCTGGATAAGAAGCAACAGCGGGCCTTTCATTACCTATATAGTTTGGCTCTGATTGGACCTTGCCTTTGCCTTTGTTAACTACAGTAATACAATTTTTTTACCTCTTCCTTCTTCTTGAAGGTGATTTGATCTGTGGGGAGCAAACTAAATTCCCTGCTGTACCTGATGCTGAGCTACAGAATCAACCATCCCTCACTGCTTCCCACCACATGTCTTCAGCAGGTCTGTTTCAGAACATTTGGCAGTCTTACGTCATGCTCTCCCAGTCCATGTCTGGTTCAGTACCTAAGAGTGCATTAACATCACATGCTCATCTTCCAAGGCTGATTTGTAGTTTCTTTCTCCTGTCAGAATGGTCCACAGAGCCTAATAGTGGATTTGAAGCAGCACTGCATTCACTCCTCTGATGGCGTGACAGAAAACGAGCAAGGGTTGGAAAGGGGCTTTAAGAGCCTCAGAAATTTCCTGCAGGAGAGATACTTGCCCCTGAAGGGGAATATAATCTTGCTTTGGAACCAATAACTCCAGGATGTCAGAGTTCTTAAACATGTCTCCTGTGGTAAAACATTGTGATATATTCTCCAGGCATGGTTTCATGTGAGGTCAGGGAGAAAGAATCCACCCTTGCAGAGACTGCCAAAAATGGACAGAGAACATTATTTTCTTCAGCTTTCTTTGTTTTCTTTTCTCTTCATTTTATTTTTGTTCTCTCTGTGTATGTGTGTTGTATAGAAATAGGTGTGTAGATGCATGTAAATGCATGCATATTTTTATACAGAGGCCAGAGATCAATGCCAGTTGTAACTGCCTTGGACATTCTCTACCATACATTTTGATGCATGGTCTCTAACTCAACTTGGCCCTTCACAGATCCTGCTAGCCTGGCTGAGTTGTGATCTGTAGAGATCCTCCTGCCTCAGTCTCCTTTCTATCCTGAGTACTGGGGTTGCAGACCTGTAACATATAGTATCTAGCTTTTACCTGATCATGACATGACAAGCATTTTCCTGAGACACTGCTCCAGCCCTGTTTATTTTTATTTATTTATTTTTCTTATACTGGGAATGAACTTGGGATATCTTACATGGTAGGTAACCAGTTAACACTGAACTATATCCCTAGGACCCTGTAGTTTTTGGTTTGCAGAAGGGTATTACCAAGAAGAGGAGGTTTACAGATGACATGATGGAAAATAACTCTATATTTGGCTGATGTTATATTAGTGTTCATTTCCATGTAGTCTGTATCTGGGAAATGTAAGGTGTTAATTTCCCTGCTCCAGCCAGATTCTGTTGACCTTGAGTGTATTAGAATGCTTACTGTCTCTGGGTAGTTTCTGTATTTATATCTATAGTCAGGAAACTAAAGATGGTATAGCTTATCCAGTTAAAATATGACCTCTACCAAATAAGATATAATAGAGCAAAAAGCATCCATGGGGTGGGAGGACAGCCATTAAGGTCTAAATAGGGTCAGAGTTCAATCCTACGTCTGGTGCTGATGCAAAGGGCACACAAGCACCTAAGTCTGCTCTTTAGGTCCGATTGCATGCTTGAGAGTCCTCATCCTCCCAAAGTTATATGATACATGATGATGTTTAGGGGACAATAAAAATTGCAAACCATAGAACCTGATGAGAATTCTTAATACACAGTTGGTGGTAGGTTTCATGCTACCTTGTGCATGGACCTTTTAAGGAAAATTTTATTGATTTATTTCTTGCTTTTAGAGTTAGACAACATTTTCTTATTGCATTCTATCAAAAGACTTGGCACCCTCTTCTTTTCTACATATCAACGGCCTCACAATAGAAAGCACACCATCTACAACTATGCATGCTGAGTTAAAACACAGTTTTCACACAAGAGTCGATACAGGTAGCCTGGAAGAAGATAACTGTTGTTAACCCAGAGCTGTACTACTTCGGTCCCCTTAGCTTGTAGTCCTTATCCCCATCCCCAATAATGGTTTGCCAGTAATAAAAGGATATTCTGATCCATATGTATTTAATAGAGCTAGATAGTTATTTATTCCGAGTTAAAAATAATCACTCCTGGAGAGGGAGGGAAAGACATAAGAATCAGGAAACATGAAATTTATGAGGCTCAAGAACCTGAGAAAGTCATAAAATTGCAGTTGTCTATATGCAGGCAGTAAACAACAACTAAAGTGGAAGGAAATTCTCTGCTGTGGAGCTGCATGCTTTTTGGGTAAAGAGCTACAGAGACGTGGCTTTCACGTGGCATCTCCCATGCTGGGATGAGATTTTTCCATCATGTAGCTGCCTTTGAGTCAGCCATACTCCTATTTGTAAACCCTCATGTACACTCCTGTAAGTAACCCCAGTGAAATCATCATCTCACCAAACTAAAGTCAAACAGAATAATTCACTGGTGCCCTATCTGTAGTAAATAGATGGTTGTTTCTCCCTCCTAGGGGTGGGGAGATAAAGTGAAGGCTATTTTTCAACTGATTCTGAGCAGCATCACCATATTAATTCAGGTCTCTAAAATCATGGCATCTGTCTCACTTCACCCACAGAGTCACCAGTGTCAACAATGTTCTATTTATTGATCTAAACATTCACTAAGAATCTAAGCAGAAAGTCATCCCTCAGTCCAGACGTTCAGACAATCTAGAGTCTAGAAATTAAATCATAGCTTATCATTAATGGATAGTCATGTGATGGTCAGATTCTTTGAGCTCCTCTATTTTAGTAAACATAATAATCATGTGATCACAGCCTTGCAGATGACGATCAGGAGGGGAGAGAGCTTTCAAAGAATAGAACAGAGTGTAGTCAGATTCTGGGTTGCTTCACTTCTTTCACTCATTCCTGGAGATAGTGTATGGGGTGTGTGTGGCTACTCCTGCCTACATGTGATCAAGTACAATCCATGTAGTTGGTTTAAGCAAGCTTGTTTAGGGGCATGAACATGTAGCTTGCTATTTCCTGAGATCTACAACTCTCAGCATTCTAGGAAGTTACCTTGTCCTTGGACAATTGGGGCTTAAAGGGATAGCTTTGGCTTCTACATAAGCCCTACAAATAGTAGTAGTTTGCAGGTATTACGTATAAGCAGGAAAAGGCAAAAAAAATTGCTAGGGCCATCAAGCAAAGTTCCATGCATGAGATGACCATTGTCTGTACCACCAACTACTCATTATAAAAGTGAAATATGATTGTATTTTAACCTTTGGAAAATTCAGAAAGTATATATGAGATTATTTGTATTCTCTTTTCATACATATTTTATAGAGGCATAAACATAGTTTGTGCTGTAAGTACTCAACTTTCCCAGTGCAGCTCAGAAGGGGCTGTAGACAGCACATAAGCAAGATTGTAGCTGTATTCCAGTACTGATTAAAACACTGATAGATGAATTTCGTAGTTTTCACATTTTGCACATTATTACTCTTTTGATATTGCAACCATTTATGTTTTAAAATCATTATTTGCTGAATGACTCTTTTAAAAACTGTTCATGTTAGAAGTATTAGAAGAAAAATATTCCAGTCCTCTAAGGAACCAACTCTAATTCTTGTAACTGCCCAGATATGCAGCCTCAGAAGAGTGGGTTACTGTGATAGTGTAAATTACCTTCATTATGAATTTACAACACTCTTAATTAGTCAGAAAAATCAATGTAGCTTCCTTATTATCAAGTAACTAAATAGGCTCACTAATGAATACTAGCTTAGGTAATTTTGAACTATTTTCTGACTGGTTGTTTTGTTGTAACTATAGAATGTGGTAGCATCATAGAATAATTTCTGGAGTTATTCTGAGAATTAAATATGCCAACATTGGCTGAGCTTTTGGAAATATATGCCAACTAAACTTCAAATGGAAGATGTGGATGAATGTTTAGGTACATTCACACAATACAATGTGTGGCGACCCACACGTTCGCCATTACAAGATGGCGCTGAGGTTTGCAGTAAACAACCTCGTTTTGGYGCGAGTCCTCTGCGAGTCTGCCTGGCAACAGCTGTGCACCAATCCTAACCTGACTAGTGTCCGTTTAGAGAGGAACGCCCATCCTGCCTATATATAAGCCGCT